>SCLH01000626.1:292882-311662 GCA_004367855.1 Oikopleura vanhoeffeni
ATAAAACCAGCGACCAGTACCCCCTTAAAGTCGGTCGGCAAAAATTTTAGGTCTGACCCTGTGCGTCCGGGTTGTCCGTTTATAGTCATACTACTTTAGGATAATAGAGAAATACTGTCGTGTGTGTCTAAGAGGACAGAAATTTTTTTGTCGTTTTGCCCACCTGAAAACGTGTCGTTTTGTTCATTTAAAAAATTTCATGACCAAAAATCGCCGAATTTCTATCGTTTTGTCCTCTTAGACACACACGACAGTAAATATTTTTGTGCTAATTTTGCGATCAAAAGTAATTTTTTTATTCGGGTTTTATTACATAAGATGTACTGTTGAAGAGATAAGATACCATATCGAAGAACCTGCCTAGTGTAATTTTTATGTCAATCGTCTATGTTTTTATGTTGTTATTGACATAAAAATTACACTAGGCAGGATCTTCGATATATCACCAATTATATCGGCCATCAGTTGAATGTGTGGCTTTCGTACCATAAGGGGTTCATAATATTTGTAAACAATGTTAAAAAATTTATTCAATTATTTTCAATAAATCGATGAAAATTTCATTTTCTACAGTTTTTATGGCATTAATTTATTTCATGATCCCAACTTGGGATTCCCAAGCCTGAAAAATGATCAAGCAACTTTTTAACATAATTTGAAACTGAAAATGCAGAAGAAATTAAAGAGAAAGGAATGGAAACAAAGCCTACTACAATAAGGCTAAAAACATTTTTCTGGTGATAAAAATGAAAAGATTTTGAATTGAATTGGTGCTTGAATTTTTTTACAAAATGATATCTAATACGAATGCTCGATGGATAAATCTTCCACAACTACTTTTTTGTCTGTAAAATATTACTCATTGATGTAGCTATGAGGCAGTTACGAATTAAATTCAAAATTTGTACGTATTCGCAAAGATTTTGAATGGCGGGAAAGAAATCAGGTAAATTTAATTTTGAAATTTGACCGACTAGGAGCATTTTCAAAATGTCTCGCATTTTAGCTTGTTTTTCCTTATTTTAGGAATTGTGAAAAACCAATTAAACATTCAAGTATAATGCAGTTGAAGTAAAGCGTATTATCATATAATTTGAGTAGCTAAGAAACTGTGGGAAGATTTATCTGTCGAGCGTGCTTTTCAGATATCTCTACGAGAGATTCTCTAGGTTACACAATTTTTTTGTTAAAACAAAGGAATCATTATTTGACTAAAAAAGATTTTTTTAATTTAATTTCTATTATGGAGAAGTTATCCGAATGTGTGAGCTAGGCTGAGTAAATTTGCCCTGAGTTATACAGTATAAGTTATACTGTATTAATTATACTTCATTAAATTTAGGCACAACATCGTCGTATTTTGGTAGCATGTCATCCTCTTTTTTTACATCGTCATACGCAGGCGGAAGGTCGCATCGACCCTCAACATCGTCTAAACAAAAAAGAATTATGATTTTCACTCTCAGTGAGACAAATGGCTCTTCGCAGCCATGTCAACTTTGAACCCGTTTTTTAACTCTACCCCCCTCACCCATGAAAGTAACGGCATTTCCTTCGGGCATAAGATTTTGTTCTAATTTATTTCAAAACTACCGGTAGAGTTTTTTAATATTTTCGAGTTTTTAGAGAAATCACTACTGAAAAAATAAACTCTCAATCAAAAGTTCAGAACAAAACAAAGAATAAAATACGTAACCTGAGATGATTTCCTAAAATCTCATATCCTCATAATTTTCATCTCATGTTTCGTATTTACCTTATTATATTTTTACGAAAATCCAAAATAAAAGTAGGAAAGATATATTTTTTACGGATAGTCGCATATTTTTGAAAAATCTAGTTTTCATTAATTGATTATTCTTGGGTCTGTAGGCTGCTTGAAACAACTTGGGTACCCGAATGGCTCTTATGCGTGAAAGGGTTGAACATAAATGAATAATCATAGTCTATGATTCATAGAACAAACTGAGGTGGTTACTGGCCAGAGACTAGCAAGCAAATAAATCAAAATATGTTTTCCTAATTAGAGGACCGCTTGAGATATTTATTATCAATTGGGAAGTAAAAGTAACCGCAGAGTGGTGCTTTTTATAAATATCACCCAAGTGAACCACCCGGTCAACCAGTCAAAGTTCAATGTCATCAGTACTTGAGATCAATTTTCGAATGAGTTTGATTTTCTGATTTTAGCAACCATGGCCCATGGGGCAATGATGAACGTAAGGGTGCTAAAGAGCAAAAACATAAATTGACCTCAAACTGATGACCTAGAACTTTGATCGGTCATCGTATACACTGATAAAATATTAACTCACGTTTTTCATTCTGAAAAGCAACAATAACCAAATTTCTGTGTTCTTCGTTTCGTTGAATTTGTTGCTGTAAGATACGGTACTGGCGACGCCGGCGGATTAAAACTAAAATTAATCAATTAATTAAAACTGATTGATCATTTGTAAAATATGATATATATAACGTTTTTGGTCAATAATCTGGACATGAAGCAAATTATATGAAAATGGTATTCGTAGAATTCCTTATAGTCTACAAGTGTCACTAAAATCCCCTTATTTTTAAATGGCAATTTTAGGAAAATATACGAAAATCATGCGATTAAACAACGACGTCGTATAAATTGGGTGCGCAGCGGAAAAAATACAAAAAAAAATTGTCCGCTTAGACCGGGAGTTTTCAGATTTTCACCAAAAATGCGTAGGTTTTTCCCATTTTGTCCGCTTAGACAAAGACCAAAGTAGTTGATAAAAATTCTTTTGCCTGAAAGATTTTCGGCCAGTCAGAAAATAACTTTTTAAAACCCTCATTCTGAGCACTAACATCGATTTTTTTGATCATTTCGGAGGAAAAAAATGAGTAGTTTTCATCTAATATCTACTTTTCTGGCAATTATTTATGATTTCCGGTCTATTATGAGGGTCTATGTTATCCCAATTTAATAAAAAAAACTTTTCCACAGAGGATATCAAAAATTTTCAAATTTTATATAACTTACCAGCTATAAAAACAAGCAAAATGACCAAAACAAGAGTCGGTAAAATGTACATTGTTAATGCCGCGATAGGTAAAGTTTCACTCTCATCATAATCCTCGTCGAAAAAAGAACCGAAATCGTCCAAATCCTGGTTGAAAAAGCCCTTAAATTTTTCGTCTTGCGCCAATTCTTTTGCCCTTCGCCAATCTTTAGTTAAATCGGGAAGGAGAAGCGAATCGGTATCTTCATACAGACTGAATGTCATAAGTTAAAAGGATTGTGAATATTGATCAGTGTTCAAAAGTTTTCGACGGACATTTTAAGGGGGGAGTGTCTATGGAAATACCCAAAAAAAACAATTGGTTGTGGTCTCGCGGCTGTGCAAAAATAGGTTATCTTACTTGATGGGACAAGAATATGAGTGAACCTGTATGTCATAAAATTTATGATCAAAGTTTTTCGTATATCGATTACAAATATCTAGTGAATAAAAAAATCCGAATCGGACCATTTTTAGATTTTTTTTCTGATATTACTGAAATTGTTTAATTATCATTTTTGTTAAAAAATTGGAAACAATAGTCTGATTCGAACCTTTTGTGCTCAGTTTGAGCTATCTAAGAACTTAATCGAATAAGTCGTTTTCAAAAGCCGAATTATATAAAAATGTTGGCTAAAAAGTGGAAAAAAATGCCCAGGGGGGCCGCAATTGATATAAGGTTGTCATCAGACATTGAATTCATCTGACTAAAACATTATTTGTCAACGAGTTGAATGAAGAAATTTTTAATAGTTTCAAATTTTATTCCTTGAGTTAAGAAGTTTGACATCTCGAATATAGCTTATAAAAATTGGCAGAATTTTGAACCACTATGAATTTAGGAGATTTCTTACTTGCAACTATAAATTTGATAATCTCTTACAAGTTTTCAACAATTCAGTGAGACGTTTTTATTTTAAATTTTCGAAATCCGAATTCAAAAAAAAATTCGTTGATCAAACATTAATTTAAGGAGATTGTGGGTGCAGTAGTTATTTTCAACCACGGTCTCAAATTCGGTATTTTTTTTCTTGTATCCGATCATCCAGCACATGAGAAATTGATTGCAAGCAAAAAAAAAAAGTTTTTACTATCGATATAACTAGTTCTAGAACATCAGATTTGCTTGCAAAAATAATTTATTTATTTACAATTCCACACATAGGATATAGTCTCAAATTTACAAAAAATAATAATCACAGCTAAAAATTACACTAAATGAAAGTATTTCACATTATTAATTGTTACAATTTTTGACTCTTTTTCAATATTTCAATTTTTAGCTGTAATTTTAGCTGCAATTTTCAATGTAATAATGGCCGCGCATTAAATCAGCATAAAATAGTGATTGCGAGAAATATGAAAAAAATTATTAAAATTTTTTTAGTCAAAAAGTTTAATAAGATAATCGAAGAATGATTTATGGAAAAGAGAACGGAAATCGCATGTACCGTTCGTGAGTTATACTTTTTTTTTGTAAAATAATGTACATTTTGCCTATATTAACTATAGCAAGGAATTTTCAAAAATAATTTTCGGCGAATTAAGATGAATTTATAAATAATTTTTAGTTGGATATGCCGAGAATTTTTTCTGACCAATAATATCGGCATTATGTGATTTTTTGATACGTGGATATGACGGTATACAGTATACTTCAATGAAAGAAATACACAGAATTAGTTTATGCATTTAAAGTTTGATGTGATAATATTTTCTAAAAATGACATCAATTTTTGACTCTCAAGGTTACGGAACTACAATATATACAATTAGAAAAATAATCCTTCACTCAATTCTCACAAAAGATATTTGAGTTTTAAAAACGGCTTATTTTTCCCAAGCACATTACTGGAAGCACCCACAATCCCCTTAATGTATTTTTTACGATATTTGATGATTGGACCACACATCAAAACATCAACGAAATTCTAGAGTATGTGTCTCTTTTTGTCCTAAAATGCCAAATTGTAGACAATTTTAATTAAAAAAGAATTCATTTTTAGCGATTGAATTTCCCAAATTCGACTACAATACGAATAAACTTTTTGGAATTAATAGTGTAGTATATTGAACCGAATTCATATCTTTGTCATGCGTACACGTTTTTGAACACTAAATTCCAAATTTTTAATAATGTACAATATTTATATTTTTGATTGGGTTTGATGGAGTAGTTAATTGGACAAATTTTGGTGATAGTTTTACTTCCTTCGACCCTATTTTATAACTCCTTATAAAATTGAAAAACTGATAAAATTATGACGGCATTTGGGTCATTAGATACGGGGTTCTGGGTGGCATCACAGCAGTCTTTTTCGTATCTTTAACTACTTTTGAACGGCCTATAAGTTTTCTTTGAAATAACCTAAGGTAAAATTGAAAAAAACAATTTGTTCCGTGAACACTTCTTATAATTATAAAATATGTTAAATTATTTTTAAATTCGTAACCAACTCGTAAAATAAAAATTTAATAAAGCAGTTGCCAACTATTTTTTCTTCAAGAAATCCACAATTTACGTTCAGGTCATTTGTAAAACTGATTTTCTTGAAGTGTCAAAAACTGTCTGATTTTGTTTTAATTTGTTACCAAACGTTCTTCTTGTTTTTTTAACATTTTATTGATCAAAGATGCCGCGCGCGCCGCTTTCCATTGTAAATTATTGTGATAATCTCATTACTGATAAAAATATGCCTTATTTCTTATAATAAAGGAGATATCCACTTTTAAACATATTTTCCTGATTATGTTTTTCACGGAGACGTCTTTTTAGCTTTTGTTATGATATTTATCTTAAAATTTCTGTAATTCACGACTTATGGATTAAAGTCTCAAAATAGACTTGAACGTCGAAATATCAAATTTTTCTTTGTTGCAATTGATTTCTCAGACTCGATTTACCGTGAATTGACATTTTGTTTGTTCAGTTTATCGAATAAAGAAAGTGTATTTGTCAAGCAACCCAGCACCCCCTTGATATACCCAGCTTGATCACATGGCCCACCTTTTGACCCAGTATATCGAAGATTATACTTGGACGTTCATTTCACCCGTGACGTCATAATTTCAGTTTTTCCGTCAAATTTTGGCCTTCTACACTGAAGTTTCATAAAAATTAATCAGCCTATTATTTTTAAGACCCAAAAATATCATAACGGTCAGAGCTTTATTTCCAGACACTATTTCCACAAAATGAGGGAAATTATGACATCACGATTGAAATGAACGTCCAAGTATAATCTTCGATAAATTGCCAAGATGGTGCTAAAGAGCCAAATTTACGGATTTTTTTGCGTAAAACCACGAGTTATTAGTGAACATTTTTTCGCTGATTTACCTTGTGTAATCTGCATTTTCGCTTTGATCATATTCTCCAAATATAGATGTCCAGGATTGATCCCATGTATTCTCTATTATCGGCATAATTTTTTGAATTTTTGATAAGAAATCACTAACTGTATCTCTCGTATTATCACCGACTGTAGTCCAAATTCTTATATCTCCATTTCCGGTGTAACTGTAGTCATAATCTATATAATTCTCCATTTTCAGGGAGTCTGTTTTATTATTATTTTCTCCAATTTTTTTCGCTATCTTTTGGTAAGAATCAAGTCTCGACACTCATTTGAGTTGGCGTAGGCGGCACTGGACCCCCGCGGAAAACTCATTCGCTAATTCTTTGCGTAATGTGATAAACGTATAACTATTGACAAAAAATAACCGCAGGATTGACGGACAATCAAGATTATACAGTAACTTGTACCTAAACTACAGTGTGTACTCTCTAATACAAGTAGAAAACCTCTCAATTTGATAACAATTTTTGAAAAAAACATTGAATCCAAACATTATCGGGCGATATTGGGACGAAAGTACATCGTTCAAAAAGACGATTTGAAATAAAAGAACTTTCAAAAACTCAAAAATGGGTTATCGATGTTTTTAACCTATCTTGAATAAGAAATTTATTTTCTGGTCATTTTAAGAGTCAGGATTTTTTTTTTATTGGAAAAATTTTTCAAAAAAAAATCGGATTTTAAGGTCAATTTTTTCGTGGATTTTACAGGTAAATGTTGACTCAGTTCTAGCGAAGCACGTATGACAGTGCTAGAAGGACTGATTGTTATTGGCCAGTGACAAATTAAGCGTTTTATCGAGCTACCCAGTTTTTTAATCTGAGGGTGGCGACCAATATTACCTCTAATAACCGGTCAACAGTTTCAAGAGTCAATCTCGAAGTTCATCGTATGGGACTTGAAGTACCCCAAAAAGAATCGAAGAGTCGACTTTCTAATGAACGTATTAGGGAAACTATGGGTCAATAATGTACTGAGACGTCCGGTTAGAGAAAGCAAAAACTGAGTCAACAACCCAAAGGTCAACCTCAAGTTATCGTTACAGACTTGTAGTTACCCCCAAAGAATCGGAAGGGTGCGACTTTTCTAATGAAGTATTAGGAACTATGAGTCAATACATGCTACTTGAAAGGTCGCTAGAGAGCAAAAACTTTTTTACTCTCTAGTTTTTGCTCTCTAGCGACCTTCCGTACATTATTGACCCATAAAGTTGCTAATACGTTCATTCAGAAAGTCGACCCTCCGATTACTAATTGAGACGGTACTTACCAAGTCTAGACGATGACTTGAGGTTGAATCTTGGGTGTTGACCAAGTTTTTCTCTCTAGCACCTCTCAGTTACGACTTATTGACCATAGTTCCTAATCGTTCCATGAGAAAGTGGACCCTCCATCTTCTTTGGGGTACATTACAAGTCAATATACGATGAACTTAGATTGCCTTGAACTCTCTGACCGCGTCATTAAGAGGTCAAATATTGGTCGCCCGACCCCTCAGATTAAAACAAACGGGTACCCGAAAAACGCATTAATTTTTCACTGGGCCAACAAAAAAATCAGCCTTTTAGCACTTCTACGGCTTCGCTAGAACTGGGATTCACAACTTACCTCGTAAAACACGAGCAAATTACCTTAAAATCGATTTTTTTTGAAAATTTTTCATAAAAAAAAATCCTGACTCTTAATGACCAGAAAAAAATTTCTCTACAAGATTAGGTTAAAACATCGATACCCATTTTGAGTTTGAAATTTCTTATTTCAAATCGATTCAAATATAAAAAACCGTAGGCGTTCGAAATCGACGTCATTTATGTGACCACGATTTCAATTTTATAAAGAGATTAGTACAAGGAAGGCATATGGGGACAAAAACAAATTTATTCGGTCAAAAATGAAAAACGTGTGGGCGTTAGAAATGACGTCATAATTTGAATGTTTTTTTTAATTTTATAATTTATAAGAGTTTAAGATTTTTACTCTTTAAGAGTTTTACAATAGCTTTACATGAAGAAAACTACTAAAATGTGTAAAATCACGTACTTCACCAAACGGAATCAAATACAAATGCGAAAAAGTAGATTTGAAAAATAGAATCTTGAAATATGACGACATTCATGACGCACTCGAAGTAATTTGTAATAAAAAGCTCAAAAGCACACTTAATTTCGGCTCTATCGGCGATATGGGCACTGGCAGGAATTAAACTAAAAATCGTGAAATTGCTTAGGTTTTTTCGGCGATATTGGCAAATTCGAAGATATTGGAAAATTCGGCGATATTGGCACATTTGGCGATATGGGGACAGAAATAACTTTTTTGTTCAAAAAATGAAAAAACGCGTAGGCGTTCTAAATGACGTCATATGTCAAACCTTTTTTTTTATTTTATAAGGAGTTTCACAAAAGGTTCGAATGAAGTGAATCATCAAAATGCGTAGAATTTAATACTCCACCAAACACAATCAAATTAAAGTTGAAAAGAGTAAATTTGCGAAATTTAATCATGAGAATGACGTCATTCATGACGCCCGCAAAGTAATTTGTAATAGAAATCTTAACAAAATTCGGCGATTTTGGCTAATTCGACGATATTGGCACATTCGGCGATATTGGCACTGGAAGTATTTTAGCTAAAAATCGTGAAATTGCGTATGTTTTTTTCGGCGATATTGGGCCTCCCTCTGTAATAGGTTCAAGTGGAGTGAATTACCAAAATCTGTAGAATTAAGTACAAATGTACTCCAAACGCAATCAAACTAAAATTCAAAAAAGTACATTTGTAGATTTGGGACAGTCAAACTGGAAAAATGGCGACATTCATGACGCACTCAAACAAATTTCTTATACAACTCACAAGGTCGTTTCGACGTTATTGGCGCTTTCGGCGATATGCGCACTGAGAGGATTTAAGACAAAAATCGTGAAATTGCGCAGCTTTTTTCGGCGTTATAGCCCACCCTAAATTTTTTGAAAGTTAACTCGGGTACGACCGCAGTTAAAGACGGCCCAGCCGCCCGTCAGGCGCTGTAGCGCCTCATTACTAATTGCCAATTCTCTATGGTTTGTCATTAAGGGACTTATCCAACTTAGCCTTTGATGATCTAATTCAGACAATTATCTCGCTGATGGATCAAAAACTTTTATTTAATTTTGATTATAAATGCGTCTTTTTTCAGTCCAAAAAAATTCAGCGTTTAATCAACAAAAAAATACTAAAAACGAATTTTTTATCGTATTTTAATTCATACATATATGTAGATCTGGTCATGGCGTCTTCTCTGGTATGAATTTCAAAACAAGTTGTCATCAAAAATTGTCTAGTACGTCTAAGTTCATGTTCTTGCATTTTAAAAGCAAATTTCCCGATCATCTAATTGGGTAGTCATCATGATTTTTGCGTAAGCGAAACTATAAAAGCTTGCATTACGCTCTAATAACGGGAGGTCTCACTAATTTCCACACTTTTCATGCACTCAAAATTGTTTTTAGCATAGAATGAGCTGAAGAATTAAAATATTTGAAACGTAGTCAAATAATTTAGAAATGATAAAACCAAAATTATTTATTTTGATGAATTCAAATTTTGATCAATTACAATTAAGCTTAATCAGTACGTTTTCAAAAAAATGACAAAATTTTTGTTATCAGGAGGCAATTTTAGATACGAGATTGTCTAAGAAAGTTCATCTTTATATTATTCACGACTTTTGAAGCCATATCATATTCTCATTTTATACAGTCACGTGATCGTTTTACGGACTATACCGTAATGAGAGAAAAAGTCTGTAGAATTTTTTGTAGAGTAGGCCTCACATATGTTTGAACTGATTTGAAATTTTTCGCAAAAATAAGTACTGAATTCCCCAAAAAAAACGCACAAAAAATTTTTGGCCAAAAATTCAGCGTTACTTGGTCGACATGATCCCTTATGTATAAGGATCGAAAAAAGTTTAAAGTCGATGAGGCGCTGCAGCGCCTCACGGGCGGCTGAGAGTTAAGGGTGTGAAGGGTTAAGGAGGGGTGAAGGAGGAGCCGTCGCATTTGTTGACTTAAATATGTTTTCAGGCGTAACTATAGAATTTCAAATGATGCTGGTAATTGCGCAGGTTTATCTTTTTGGAAAGTTTTTTTTGCGCGGTTTCAAAATAAGTGAGAAGGATAAAAAAAAATGTGTCATCAACAATTTTATGATTTTTATAAACTTAACTCGTAGACTTTGAAGTGCAGTCTCTGTACCCATACTTGATTTCTGCCATCTAGCTGCCATTCTTAAAAATCGAGCCATATGGATTACCCGCCTCAGAGTACAAATCCTAAATATTTGAATGATACAAACAACGCCAAGATATTAGCACCCAATCAAAACCTGATTGCGGAATAGGCCAATTTCATTGGTCAGATTAAGAAAGGATCAACCAATCAAATACTCAGATTTCGCAATTTCAATATTTAGAGTTGTTACTCAGAGGGCGGTAATCCATATAAGCAAAGTTTCATGATGAAACGTATATTTTCTATTATCTTAAAAACAATTCAGCCAATTTGCTTACAATTGCAAAACAGATTTTTTAAAACGAAATAAAAAGGCTTTTAACTCCCGTAGTGGCCGACAATCTCTTGACCCGTAGTGTCTTCTGGACTTTCGTGACCAGACGTTTTAACAAGCATATACGAAGATTCATTAACATATTTTTTCAAGGGTATCATATTATTCACAATTTGTAAAAAAGTTATAAAAGTTATCAAATGTGAATTAGAAAATTAAACCTCTCTCATTTTCGCGGATTCTCACAAACAAGTGCATAAGTAACACATATTAAGAGTTAATTTGACATTTTCAAATTTGAAATATTAAACCGTCACCAATTTGAGTATTTAATCTGCAAAAAAAATTTAATGTTTTTATTAAAATTTTTACAAAATCAGCTTCATAAAAATAAAAAATAAAACTATTTTTGATAACAAAGTTCAAGCCCAATTTCAAGTTGACCGTAGAGGCTTGTTAGTACCCTCAAAAGAATCGGAGAGGTCGACTTTTTGATGAAAATATTAGCAACTATCAGTCAATTATGTACTGAACGGTCACTAAAGAGCGAAAAATGGGGGATTATTGCTCTCTGGCGACCTTTTAGTACATAATTGACCCATAGTTGCTAATATTTTCATCAAAAAGTCGACCCTCCCAATTATTTTGAGGGTACCTACGAGTCTCTACGATGGACTTTGAAATTTACGGTAATTTGATATACGGTACACAATATACAGTATTTTGAAAAAGTACTCAAATCACATAAAAAAACTTTGGAGAGGAACTTCAAACGTTTTTAAGATTTTTTTCTCATTCACCAAAGTTCGAATAAAATCACTTGACGAAATAATTCAAAAATAAGGTTTGGAATATGTCATAAATTAATCCTTATTTCTTGAAAAATAAGATCATGTGACGTTTTCGGAAAATATTATTATGTTCAAACCTGTTAAATTAGGTGTTTATTGGCCAAAACAATTTTTCGGCGTAATTTGATCACTATTTGTTAACTTGTACCAAAACCTTATCTCCTAATTTGAAGGTCACGTGATCGTTTTTGGACTTTGGTTTAATAAAAAAAAACTTAAAAACTTCTAAAGAACCACTTCACTTTTTTCAAAAATTGATTTAAGTAATTTTTGAAAAAAAAACAGTACTCCTGTTACCGACCTTATTCCTTGAATATACGGTCACGTGATCATTTCGGGGCTATAGTGTAATGAGAAAAAAGTCTTAGAATTTTTTTCTGATCCCGCTCAGAGGCTTTTTTGATGATTTATATTTTTTTTGCAAAAAATAAGTACTGTAATTAATAATTACAGTGTAATACAGTAAAAATTTTTGAAAAAAACGCACAAACGTCAATTATCCAAATTGTCGATTTATCACTTTGTAAATTGTCATTCATACATAATTAAGGGTCCTTAATTGCGATTAAAGGCCATCTGGTCACGAAAGTCCAGAAAGACACTACGGGAGTTAATGAGGATAAGAGAAAAAAAAATCACGAAAATGACCTCCAAAATGACCTCCGAAAGTGCAATAATAATATAAATTTAAACGTTTATTTACATTTTAAACTACGTAATAGTTAACATCGAATGATTTTCTATCGCTCTGTTTAAAAATAATAATATGATTCCTACAAAATTTTCTAGTAAAATGACTCTTAAATTCTTGTGGAATATTTGATTTCTCGTTCACGACTCAAGTCAATTTCAAGTTCATCGTAGAGACTTGACAGTACCCTCAAAATAATCGAAAGGGTCGACTTTCTAATAAACATATTAGCAACTATGGGTCAATTATGTACTGAAAAGTCAGTAGAAAGCAAAAAATGGTCAAATTTTTGAGATTTCACAGGGATACTTTTGCTCTCTTGCAACCTTTCAGTACATAATTGACCCATAAAATCACGTGACGAAATAATTGAAAAATAAGGTTTGGAATATGTCATAAACTAATCCTTATTTCTTAAAAAATACGATCACTTGACGTTTTTGGAAAATGCCGTTATGTTCAAAATTTTTAGATTATGTGTTTATTTGCCCTTAAATTTTTCGGCATAATTTGAGTGCTATTTGTGTACTTGAACCAAAACCTTTTTTCTTAATTTGAGGGCACGTTATTGTTTTTGGACTTTGGTGTAATGGAAAAAAATCTTAAAAACTTTAAAAGATACTCTTCACTTTTTTTAAAAAGTGTTTTAAGCAATTTTTGAAATAAAAACAGTACTATTTTGGCCGACCTTATTTCTTGAATATACGGTCACGTGATCATTTTTGGGCTATGGTGTAATGGAAAAAAATTTTTAAAATTTTTTTCTGATCACGATCAAAGGTTTTATATGGTGATTCCAAAATTTTTTGCAAAAAATAAGTACTGTAATACAATTAAAATTAAAAAAAAAAGTAAGAACGTCATTTTGTTTTAAAATTTTTTGATAACTATATAATTGATCTTGTCATTAATGATTAAGCGTCGTAAAATGCGATGAAATGGTGAATGGCAGCTAGATGGCAGAAATCAAGTCTACGAGTTAAGATGAGGGATTGTATTTATATTTTTGAACTGTCCTTGAAAATATCGACAAAATTAAATTACGTGTAGTAAAAATTAAAATTTCCAAAAAACAAGTTTGCAAAATTGTCAAGTTTTTACCCGACTTCCAACTGTGAGCGCCTCTAGGAATAAAACTGAGAGACGCTATAACAAACCCGCCGAATTTAAAATGATCTCTAAAACCTGACTTATAAAATACGAATAGTAAAATAGAATAATAATAAATTCTAAGCGCAGTTAAAAACCATTTTTGGTCATTTTTAGCTAACAGACGTTTACGGCTTTCTCGTATTTGGAAACCCCATGACACCATATATAGGCAGATAGAGATTTTAATTCCGCGTGTTTTGGTATATTTATTTTTTAGATTTCAGACCAGTAATGGCGGATTTCCGGTCGGTCCGTTTTTCAAAGTTGTTTCAAGCAGGCCAAAATTCGGTCTGTAGACTAATACGGGCACAATATTTTATCGATGACGTCAGTTTGGGGTCACTTTAGATGACGTCATAGAAGTTAAAATTTCAATCCCGGTCCCGACCCGGGTAGGGATATCCCGATCCCGACTCGGGATCCCGATCCCGTTTCAGAACACTGCTCTTTACAACTTTCACAAACACGGTAACTTATTAAAAACGCGAAATAAGGGTTAATTCGATACGGGGAGTTCGAATCTGATACCAGAATTCACTAATAACAACATTATGCGTCAATTTGGGTCAAATAGGAGAATTCGTATAAAGAAGATAGAGAAAACCGTGACAAGAATAAGTCTGGCAGGGGTAGTGATTATGACTCATAATGACGTCATCGATGTAATCTGCTATCAGATTCGAACTCCTGGTGTCCGAGTTACTCTACAGACTGAGTTTGAGCCTGACTGGAACAACTTTGGAAAAACGGACCCACCGGAAATCTGCCATTACCGGTCAACCGGTCTGAAATTCGAAAAACAAAATCTACCAAAACACGCGAAATTAAATTCTCTATCTGCCAATATATGGTGTCATGGGGTTTCCAAATACGAGAAAGCCGTAAACTTCTGTTAGCTTCTAAAAAAACCACCATATCTTTCGACCCAAAGGGTCATTTGGGGGGGAAAAACATTTTTTAACAAAAAAAACATTTTTTAACAAAAAAACATTTTTTAACAAAATAACATTTTTTAGCAAAAAAAACATTTTCTAACAAAAAAAAACATTTTTTAACAAAAAAAAAACATTTTTCAACAAAAAAATTTTCAGAAAAAAAACTTTTTTTAACAAAACTGTCATCATGAAAATTTCAGAGGGTCAAAAAATATTGTTAATTTTTTGCAATTAATTTTTGAAATAAAATAAGCATTCGTGATCGTCGCACAATTTCACATACGATGTATAATCTTATATGCTTCGAAAATAATAATTGTCATAACTTCGTAGAGCCTATTCGTCCCCAGTGCACATGCTACAAAACCAAGAAAAACTGTTTGTTAGACGAAAAATAGGGCTTGGGTGAGAATAAAAGGGTTATGTGAGGAATTCAATTCGAGAACTCGTGCTAGGCTGTACGAACGTAAAATATATGCCTAAAAAATCATGAAAATGTGGAGATCACTGGAGAATTTGGTCACATGAAGCCTGAATTTTAGCCACATGTTGTCTTATTTCATTTTCACGACACAAAAAATTACGTTCGCGTCCCCTCAAACTCAAGTACATCAAGCTTTATATTTCATTAGCTTGCATCAAATTTGCTATTCAAGCTCAATTTTTTTTAGATCTAGCTGAAAATTTTTACTATTGGTGAATAATTCAATATCCCTTTATTGCCCTCTGGCCTTTATTTGGGCCTTCAAAAAGCGGGAGGCGAGAAAACAACGCGGCTTTCAAAAACGACTCAGCCGATTAGGTTCTTAGATAGCTCAAACTGAGCACAAATGTCTAGTGAATAATACAATATAAAAATTGGTCCAAATCAGACCATTGTTTCTATCTTTTAACAAAAACTAATATTAAAAAATTACAGCAATATCAGAAAACAATAAGAAACATTGGTCCGATTCGAACCAATTTTTAATGTTTATATCCATTAGATAATTGTGCTCAGTTTGAGCTATCTACAAACAAAATCGGATAACTCGTTTTCAAACTTCGCGTCGTTTTCTAATAAAGGGATATGCGTGATAAGCGCACAACTTCACTGAAGCATAAGTTATGCTATACAATCCGAGATGTATGGTAATTACAAATTTCACGACCGTCTAATTTGTGTCCAGTTTACACGGTTGAGAACCGAGCAAAACTGTTTATCAGGAAAAAAAATAGGGTTGGGGTGAGAATAGTAAGGTTCCGCAGGAACCCTATTCTTCTTGCACCTAACCCTAGTTTTTTTACGTCAAAAAGTTTTGCCATGCTCAAAGTGTACACTATAATTTTCGGTGAAGACAAAATATTTCCGTATGTTCAAAGGTTTAGATTTAGGGTTACACCACATACTCAAACGTCCTGACACCTATGATTTGACAATTTTTGTCAGGACGTTTGAGAAAGTGTCAGGACNTCATTTTTGAAAAGTTCATTTGAAAGATTTATCCTTGATCTGGGGATCAAAATGATGCCTTCATTACAGATAGAGAATTTAATTTCGCGTGTTTTGGTAGATTTTGTTTTTTGAATTTCAGACCGGTAATGGCGGATTTCCGGTGGGTCCGTTTTTCAAAGTTGTTTCAATCAGGCCAAAATTCGGTTCGTAGACTAATATAAGCACATGGAGTTCGAATATGTTATCAGATTTATCGATGACGTCACTGTAAGTCATTTTGGGGTCACTTTAAATGACGTCATATAAAATCTTTACAGCTTGTACAAACACGGTAACTTCATAAATGCGCAAAATAAGGGTTAATTCGACACAGGGAGTTCGAATCTGATACCAGAATTCACTAATAACAACATTATGCGTCAATTTGGGTCAAATAGGAGAATTCGTATAAAGAAGACAGAGAAAACTGTGACAAGAATATATCTGGCTGAGGTAGTGATTCTGACTCATAATGACGTCATCGATGTAATCTGATATCAGATTCGAACTCCTGGTGTCCGAATTAGTCTACACGCTTTGAGCTTGATTTGAACAACTTAGGAAAAACGGAACCACCGGAAATCCGCCATTACCGGTCAACCGGTCTGAAATTAAAAAAAAACAAAATCTACCAAAACACGCGGAATTAAATTCTCTATCTGCCAATATAGGGTGTCATGGGGTTTTCAAATACGAGAAAGCCGTAAACTTCAGTTAGCTCCTAAAAAAACCACCTAAGCGGAGGTTTTTGAAATTTTTCAAAACGTCCGCTTAGACAAACATGACAGTAATATGATTCCTTATCCGTGTCATATTTTATTTTTTTATAATTTCATTGAATTCCTGAGGTAAAACTGTACCCATGCCCATGTTTTGGCCGAATTTAAGTCAGGCAATCAAAATATAGAAAAATCTATATGACACCCTCAACGGTGTCAGATTTCATTTTTGACATTTTAATCGGATTTCTTGAATATTACGTCAAAATTTGTTCATGAAACACTCTTGACGAAAAATTACATTGTTCGTCAACTTTTGAAAAAAAACTTATGCTGGTAAGGCTGGGAATTATAATTTTGTTACTGAACCGGTTTGATGGGAGCCAATTCAAGATATAAATGATTCCGTTGTCTGTGTTTTTTGTTTTCTCAAGGTTATGCAAAAATACGTTTCTCAATTTCTTTCAAACTAGCTTCAGCTCTAGATCGATCATCTCAAATTTGGCTTAAATAAAATTAAGCCTTATTGTACATTTTTTATAAAAGTTATCGATCTAGTTTGCCTGTATCCGCATTGTACATTTGTTCTGTCCATAAAAATCAGGCTCAACGGGGTTGACTACCGCCTTAACCGCGGTTAAACACGAATCCCTGATTCTATAATTTAAAGTTTATAATTACCTGACTGCCAAGTTCATGTTTCGAATAACCTTCATACAAAACTAGCAAGGATGTCGCAAAAAACTGATAGCTTTTTTGAACAAGGAACCATTCCCTTATATTATAAAGTTTTTGTAATATCGAAAGTCGAACCATATTTAGTCGTTCAGGCGGGCCAGCCCCACTGAGGAAACGCCCGAGACCAGCCGTGATTTCACCGTATTCTAGGCCACGACCCCATTGTTTGTCGAGCTTTATGTGATCGTCTTTTGTTAAGCCGTCGCCACTTATCTATAGGTAATTGTTAATGATGAACTTTCATTGAAATTTAAGAAGAGGCCTTTATAAAAAATATATTTTTCTTTGTACAAAAATCATGGACCGTAAAAAATATGGTTGTGTCTATTTCACATAAAACAGTTTCAAACTTTAACTATACCTAGCATTTCCACTGATCGATTTTAGGGCCAAAATCTACCATTTAGGGTACATACTAGTTGGTGCATAATTTTATGGCGCGTATTTTGATATGATTTTTTTTTTAATCTTTATTTTGTATAAAAAATGATGATTGTTATCAAAGTACAGTATGTGTTTGTTTTCGTGCGAACAAAAAAGAATGATTCGGGAGAATTCTCCCCCAAATTATAGACGATTCTCCCGGACACTTGCGATTCTGTTCGCACTAAAACAAACGCATACTGTAGTATTTTAGACTCAAATACGGGTTTTTGAACCTCAAATTTGCTTCAATAGAATTTGTTCAAAGGAGAGATTTAGAATATTTGTAATATTTTTTTTTAATATCAAAAATTTCAAAAAAAATTGCTTTTCCTTTGAAATTTAAACCACTTATTCGAAATTAATTGTTAATAATGAACTTCATGGATATGTTATACAAGAAAAATTCGTTTTTTTCACTGGAAAAATGGACCGACCCCTTAAAGCGCCTTTAAGGGGGTAGTGTCCGCAAAAAAACTTGGCCTGAAAATCTGATATAGTACTAAACCACCCCCAAAGAAACGATTGGTGATGGTCTCGTCGCTTTTCAATCATCGGTTCTCCCACAAGAGGGCGGCAAAGTCGAAAACGGAGGTACCATTTTCTCCTTAATTACATATCCGATCAACTTCATTCATGTGTCAAATTGAGCGGATTCTCAATGAGCAAAAATATTGTGGTGGTTTTTTGTCTGACTTTATAAAAATACAGTAGATAACCTTAGAAAAGTGGTATTTTGGCCGGTTTGGTACCATTTATTCAAAAATGCTCATCAGAATTTGTTTTAACTATGCTTATTCGATTTCTCATACAATTGCGAACAATAATTGTGGACTACATTTTTCATTCATGTCATCAAAAAATT
>SCLH01000626.1:332217-351190 GCA_004367855.1 Oikopleura vanhoeffeni
TTTATAGCCGGTTCGGACCTTAACATAAACGGACATATTCAGCACCTGAAACTGTCCCCACTAATTTTTTCGTTACTTACGGCACCGGCCCGTATGGATATCATCAATATGGCCAATAAAACGGATTTTCAAAGTGGGTACTTTTCCCCAATCCTAGGATTTACGGTCGATGCATATATTAAGGGTATGGGTGTGGTAGAATTAATCCAATTTTTGAAATTATGCAAAGGCATATGGATGGGATTGGAGGATGCCCGTATTTTCTGGCTATTAGCCAAACAAACAGCATTATACTATTATAAAAAGAGAAAAAAGTTGAAGGAGCAACACGTGTTTTTGACAAAATTGTGATTTATACCTGTTAGAGGTTCAAGAAAAATTCAAAACTCACCTTATCTTCCTTATTTTTTGTGGAGATAATTTTGGTGATTTTTCTGAGTCTTTTGGATTGCTGCATCCGAAGTTCAAAGTCAACAATTTTATTTGGCATTATGGCTTCCGGGCAAGGCGATATGACTACCCTATCAGGCAACGATCGTCGCACGCGGGTTAATAAGAGTAGGCAAACTTTTAGGGGCAATCGGTCTAAATCACGAGACCGTTCTCTTTCTAGGATCTCAATAATAGGGCAGGAAAATGTAGTTAAACAAGATAATAAATTAGTTTTAATTAATGCTGGTAATACTAACCATGAATATCTTACAATTCCAAAAATTTACCGGTACATAATACCTTTCAGCATTCAATGTAGGGTCGTTTTAAATCGTTTTTTAGAGTGGGAAAATATCATTACTGATATGCAAGTTTCTTCATTAGCTGGTCGCAAACAGTTACCTAATTTTATAGAAATAATCCATGCTTCATCAGCAGTTGATTGGATAAAATTGATGGGTGCTTTTTACCACCATAGACTTCTGGATAATCGTTCAGATACATATTTGATTGCACAATTACCAATTTTCCAATCATCTGCATATTTTCTGAAAGACGGTACTTTTAAATTTTTTAAACAGGACATTTCAGGATTTTTTAAATTTTATAAAGCATTTATGGATCACCAAAATAAATTTGAAAATGAAGCCTATAAAGTTTCTGCGTCTGGTGCGTCGAATACGATTGAAAAAAAACTGATTTGGGAATCCGCGAAATACAGTATCCAGTACTATAAAGATTTGGCTTTGGCCTACGACTGTGAAGAAAATGATTTGATTGGACAGAATTTGGATAATTATCAAAAGGAGGCAGCACAACCGATTAATTATACTGGTACGAGATTTGTGGCGGAAAAATCGATCGTTTCGCACAATTTGAATATTGGACAAATGAATAAATCAGAATTGCAAAGTCTTTTCAACGAAATGAAGAATCAATTAGCAAAATTTGAGGTAATTCATTTTAAAAATGATAAATTCAATTTCACAGAATCATCTTTTAGGAGTAATCAGTTCTTAAAAGAAACACCAGTACTTGAAACTTTGTCATTATCTAATTTTGAGGATCAAACATTTAAAGAAATTGAAAATTGTGAATTTAAATCACGCGATTTACTGCTTAATTACTGTGAATCCGACATATCTTTAATTGACCCTGCAAAAGCGGATTTTATGGGGAAAGTTTATACTGTTTTCCAATCACAAAACATTGTTAAAAAACCTGAAATAATCGAGGTGTGTGAGCAAGAGGTTAGTGGCTATATAGGGCCAAATAAATTTCAAAATTTACTTTCAAATACAAAAGATTTTTTTTGCAGCTCTTTAAATAATTCGTTAACTGAAAATAACTTACCCAATATCAGCCCTATAAAAAATCCTGATCACACACCTAGATTATTAGACGCTATATCTGAAATTACGGAGGACAGTACTCTTTTTTATGATGCTAACGAAACACCCTATGGTTTTTGAAAAGACGAGTACTGTCCTTTTTGATTTAATTTTGAAAGATTCCTTTAGAATGGAAATTGAATTACTGAAAGATATACATTTCATCTGCACTGATACAAAATATAAAAATCATCCTTTTAATGCATTTTACAATTACTTTCACGATTATATTAGATTATTGATAATCGTGAATGTACGTTTTAAAATATTTTTTGCACGCAAAATAGCATGTCAATACAGCAAAAATCCCGTGTCAATAAACCATCTTGCAAATATGGAATTAGCGGTTGAATCATACGGTAACAAAGTAAGTGTATTAAAAAAAATATCAAGGCATAAAAACGTGGAGGTTGAGTTGAAAGGTAAAGTATCTTTTTCGGAAACAAATAGTTTTTGTGTTTATAGAACTGATTTATCTCATAATGTTATTTTTAAAGAAAACAATTTTGTTCAATATATATGTAGCCAGTCACCTGCAAATTTTTTCAAAAATTTTAAATGGATTTTTAAGACTGGAAATTTTTTGAATGAAAATATACTGTTTGAAAATATTGAAAGTATGGATTCTATTTCTTTTAATAATTGTGATCACTTTTTAGAGATTGATAAAATAAAATTATTAAAGAAATTTTATGTTAAAAAGAAAGTTCCTAAAAATCTAAATCATCTTATCTTTTTGTTAAAAACGGTTTATAATTTTTCAAAAGATAATCAAAGATATGAGAATATATTAAATTGGATGGAAATTTTTTACATTGACACCATTTTGGGCAAATTTTCTAAATTGAAAAAACTGAATGAGTTTTATCACATTCAGGTTTTATTTTTGAACTTTAGAGTTGAAATTTTTAGAATAACTATACTGTGTAAGAGTGTGAATAAACTTGGTTTAAGAAAAACGACTTTTTCTGACGAAATTGCAGATTCTATTTTATCTAATCTAAATCGAAAATATGTACACTTATCCCAAATAAAACATAAAACGAAAAATACATATTTTTCAGACGACTTGGAAAATTTAGAAAATGTTGAAAACTCTAGATCAGGGGGCCCTAATTTGAACAATCCCGAAAATTTTAATTCCAGACAGAACGTTTTTTTAAATAATTTCCCAAATATGGACGAAGGTTTTGTATATGATTCTGGTGTCCAAACTGAAAATGAATTTAATTTACCTTTATATGATCTCAGTACTTTATTGAATAGCCATAATTATTCACAGACTGACGATTTTTTGGGGGACTACGAAATAATCGATGAATATGAGGAAGTCTCACAGGAGTTGACAGATTCACCTATTGATTTGGAGGTTGCTCATCTTCCTGAAATAACAGATTATTATTACGAAAACACACCGTCTCAGATTCTAAATTTTTTAAAGCTTGAAGTAGAATCTATGAATTTGGAGGAAAATGAGTTTTATTCTAGATTACTTCCGATTATTCCGGAAGATATTGATAGAACTCTAGTTCTTCCAAATTCTAGATTCTTAGATCAGAATGCTACAGCTTTTTTTGAAAGAGGTAATTTAGAATCATTAATCTCTAAAGAACCTCTTAAGTGGTTAGATGACTCACATGTTCTCAAATATTGTACTAGTAGGCACAATTCTAATTTCCCAATAGACAAACATGTTTTTGAAACTGAGGTAATTTCTACAAATATAAAAATTTTGTCGGTAAATTTACCTAGAATCACTCCGTACAGATTGAAACATTTTTTTATGAATCACAGTGACATTGATATTTTTTGCTTTTATGAATTGTTTATACCAAATTCATGTTTGGAGATTTTGCAAACTTTTGAGTATGACAAAATTTTTTTGGATCATACTGACCATAAAAATTATGTAGTTTGCCTAATAAGAAAAAACATCCTAAAATCTTATGATATTCATATAGACAGAACATGGTTTGGTCCAAATTTATCATTTATTTTAAAACCTAAAAAAGGATTATCAAAAAATTTGAGAGACAGTAATGGAGCTCAATATGATTTAAATGGTTCTGTCAGAATAATAATTTTGTATAAGTCTCCAAATGAAAAGTCTTCATTTTTTAAAGACTTTTCTACCCCAGAGAATGTTTTCACCACTACTAGGTACATGGCCTCTCTTTTTTCATATTTACTAGGCTGTTCGAACGAAAATTTTATAGTTACTGGGGATATTAATTTACAATTACATAACCCGCGCAATGCAACGGAAAGAAAATTCGCTTTGGAGTTTTCTGAATTGAAAATTAACATTAGAGATAAAATAAAAGGGAAGGATACTTTTTTTTCTACTATCTGGGGCACATCTTCATCTATTGATGTTTTTTGGCTACATACGGCTAACATTAAAAAAAGTATCTTTTCACACATTAAACCTCAAATTTTTAATGCAACGGACATTCCTTTACAAATTTCGGATCACCATGGATTAATTTTTGAATTAAAATTAAAAATCCAATACCAAATTGAAACTCTTACCAAATTAAGGAGAGACAAAATTTTTAGACCAAAAAAGGGCAGTTTGGAAATCTCTTTGCCATTTCAGAGATATTTGGATTTACTCTGGGTTAGGACAGCTAACATTAGGGATGCCTTAAAAGTTTCCAAAAATGTATTTTTAATGGAATTTCACAAGTCTTTGAGTATTGCTGCAAATCAAAGTTGTCCTGAGGTGGAATTCACACCTAAGGACAAACCAAATAAACCTTGTCCTTCTAATAAACTGATTAAGCTTAAATCGTTACTTCACGATAGATTTCTGATATTAGCGGAATTGAGACAATCTGGTCAGATTCAGGGCAGACTATTATCTGATAATATATATTCTAGCATACATAAACAAATTAATGTGCTTTCTCGTAATGAAAATAGAAAATATATAGCAAATTTATTATCAAAAACTGAACCTAATAAAATTTTATGGAGAACATTCGATATTTTTAGTGGTAAAAGAAGTAGTATACCTGAAAATCTTTCTGCAGACGGTTTTGCGAAGGTTTTTATGAAGAAGGAGTTTGATTTAATGCCCATTGATCACAATTTTAGAATCCAGCCAGATAGCCCTGAAAAATTTGATTTTGAAAAAATGAAACTATTTGACCCTATAAACCCACATTTATCTTTAGTACATGTAATATTGACTAGTGGTAGTTTACACAGTAGAGGGTCTGACCACATTAATTCTCAAAATATCAGAAGTTTACCATTAGACTGGGCGAAGATTTTACTTATTTATGTTAATAATTTTTTCGATAGAAAAGAAATATCATATCCTAAATCTTTTAGAGAAGTCTCATGTTTTCCGGTTTACAAAAAAGGGCCTAGGGACGATTATAAAAATTATAGGCCGATTATTTTGAGTTCTGGATTGTGTAATGTGATTGAGGGCGCAGCGAATAAACAATATTTGAATTTTCTTTTGAAAAATAACCATTTTGATGACCATCTTACGGGTTTTTTACCCAATAGTAATACAGGGTTTGCGTATACGAAAATAGCTCATATGTATCTTGGTTCAAAAAAACCATTTAAGATTATGTGTTTCATGGATATTTCATCCGCATTCAACAGTAGCCAAAAAAGTATCATTTTGGAAAATCTAAATAAAGTAACCAATAAGAAAGCACTAACTTTTTTTGAACATTTTTTAACCCCTACTACGATTCAACTTACGGTAAATGGGGATGACGCAACAAGTACTTTTGATACCCAACCTAGGATGAGCCAAGGCACTAGGCTGTCACCTACAGTCTACATTCGGACTACTTCCCATTTACACCATGATTTTCCGAATACAACCTCGGTTAGTTTCGCCGACGACACCTGTTTTTGTGTATGTGGGGATTCTGAAGAAGAAGCGGTTAATTTAATTAATTTATGTATGAATACATTTGAACAAGATTTATTAAAAATAAATATTTTAATAAATAAGAAAAAAACCGAAATTATTGCCTCCCCCCATGTTAAATTACCATATATTAATTTTAATGGGGAAAAAATCCCTATTAAGAATCAAATTCGTTATTTAGGATTCCAGTTAACGGGCACAATGAATAATGCCCCATTTTTAAATTATTTAGTCTCTAAAATAAAAAAATATGAAATCGTTCTCAACTCCTTAAGATACTATGTTAGTATGAAAGAGTTTACGGTTATGTTCAAGGGGTATGTAGTTGGTACTTTAAACTATGGTATAACTCATATGCCGAGATTTAAAAAGCATCAAATTAAACATATACAATATAATCTGAACCGCATCTTAAAAAAAGCATGTTTTATTCACGAAAATTCTATTCCTGTATTTCAATATCGTTTGTTAAGTAAATTTACACAACAAAGTACAGGTAATCGTCAAAGGATGCTTCAATTATGTGCTGTAAATAAAATGATTTTGAAAAAGGTTCCAAAAGACTTGTCTGAAATTGTGAAAAATTCTTGCATTAGGGAAGCTTTTTCTTCTAGATTAACTAGAACATCAGGTTCCCCTAGATATTTATCAATAAAAACATTGGACATTAAGAATACTTCAGTAAAAATTTTGAGGACTTTTCCCTATACTACTATTGAAATTTTACATAGGGTTCCTCAAAATATACAAGAAAAATTTCCCTCCCCAGTTTATGACAAGTTAATCAGAGCCTTTTTCAAAAAAATCTGCCAACACGACGAATCTGTCGGTGGTCTTTGTTTATTTTGTAATAGGGACAGGAGTTGGGACATAGATGTCAAATCCACCATTCCACATTACCCTTTTGTTATTCCTACGAATCTATCAGATAGATTCAACGAAAGAAATTCGAATGTTTCCTTTATCGAGAATAATCGACTTTTCTATCTACGGGATCATCAAACAGCAGCTGAGAAAATTTACAGATTCCTGAACCGGTTTGATATCACATAAAATATATTTTCTATAAAAGATGCCCTGGGAGTTAACAAAAATTAAAACATTTTTAAAAAAACTAAGTTAATTTATTTTCCATTTGAAATAGAGCTAAAATAATTGATTAAAATTGTATGACAAACAAATAAGTTGATTATAACGACAGAGTGATGATTTTTTGATGGTTTTTGACATAGGCTATCAATTAAAAAGATTTCCGGGTTTCATTCCGCTCTGTTTTGACTGTTCTTTTAGATGATCTGAAGATTTTGTTTAAAATTTTTTTCGGAAATTTTAACGCATATGTGGGACACCTTACGAATTATTTGATCGATTTCACAATTTACTACAAATTTAGTATGATGCTATTTTTTATATTGACGCAAATACTTACCAACTGAAATTTTATGGATTCTTAGCATCATTTCATTTTGATACTCCTTTAGCAACTCCTTCTTCAGCACGGTGGTTACTTCCGATTGAATGCGTTGCAAATTGGATTTGAACCGTATATCCATTCTTTCGTCCCAAACGTACTTTATTTTCAGGCCTAAACTGGAGTTGGATTTCAAGGCTTCATTTATGAAACTCAAAAAATCAAAATAATTGTCTATTAACTTGAGATCCAATTCCAGTTTGTTCCGTAGAATATCGTCGTTTCTAAATTCGGACATTTCTAGAATTTAAACATTTAGGCTTGTAATTCGTTTAGGTGGTTTTGAACTTTCTTACAGAAAGCGCAGAAATTGGCTTACAACAACATAAAATTAAAATATGAAGCGAAAATTGGGTTTTTTGTAAACCCACACAAACAAGTAATTTTTACGACCTTAAAAGTCCAAAAACGAAAAATTGGTTTTTTCTTGAAATACACCGGGTAGGCCTTGACGCGAGTTTGGGCTGGTTTTTACCTTTGAGTTTCTTGCCTTAAACCAAATAATAAAAAGTTCGGAGCGAATATCCGCCTTTTTATAAGGACAGACAAAATAAATTTTTTTCTTCGACAAAATTCAATTTATAAATGAAAAAGTTAAAAACACTGCTTCAAAGCAGGAAAAAAACATGTTTTAAGCTGAAATATGAAAATGATTCAAATTAGGGATAGTATTTGAGTATAAAGACCCAAGGGAAGAAATGAATGGACTGAGAAAATAAAACAATAAATGTTTTGATTGATATCCGTGATTTATTTGAGGTTTTAAAGTTTAGTAGAAATTTACAAGTTTAAGAATTTACAAAATTGTGAATATAGACACTGAAATTCGGGAAAACGTTTCTCGTCGGGCGCTTTTCTCGTTGAAGTTTTTTCTCAACATAAAGTTAGAAATCATAAAAAAATAGAATTAAGTTTTAGTTCAATTTAGTTGAGAGACTTTCATAAGAAGTATGTGAAACCTATTTTATGACCAAAAGCATTATTTTTGTATTAAATGATTCATTTTGACGAAAAAAATATTTTTGCGGGGGTGGATTTTGGCGGTGAGGCGTTTTCCCTGAATTTCAGGCCAAAGAGGGTTAAAAATTGAAACATGACGTAATAAAGCGAGGGAAATTTTTTTTGCAACAAATACACACAAAAATTTTTTTTGGACAAGCAAAATAGCTGGGACCTTTCTAAACAAAAATTGAGGAAATTTAAGGGTCACTTTCTTCGGAAATTGGCTTCATTGCTGGAGTTACGCTCAATCGTCTCAATTCGTTATACAGTTCCTCTTTGACCCTTTCTTTTGTGGCATCCTCTTTACTTCTCAGTTTGTCCTTTTTCTTGAGTTTTTTTGATTTACGGTTTCCAGACTGAAAATAGAGTCAAAATAACAAATAGGAGAAATTTTGAAATATTGATCATAAAAATTAAAAATCTGAATGTGTTCATAAATTCAATCATTACACTAACGTCTTTACAAAATTAAAATTAAAATTGAGCTAGCTACAGCTAATCTGGCACATTTTAAAATCATTAATACCTTATTTGACTAGAGTATCGGCCTAATATTAAGTAGGTTAAAAATAACAAATTTGTATAAATTGACAAAATTTGATCACAACAAGTGTATTAAAAATTTAGGATTCAAACGACCCGACTTAGATAATGTTTTTCACTCAAATTAGGTTTCAAATGATAAGACCCTAACGTCCGGACACTTTCTCAAATGCCAAATACTATTTAAAACGTTAGTTAGACATCCTGACACTTTCTCAAACGTCTTGACAAAATGTTTCACTAACAAATAAGAGGTTATTTCAAACGTCCTGGCACTTTCTCAAAAGTTACTAATTTATAAAAAAATACGTCATTTCAAACGTCCTTAATTTGTCATATAGAACTTCAAATTCGTCATTTAAATTTTTAAGTCCTTAAAATGTCATTTCCAAGTGTCTTGACAAAATGAATACGAACAGAAATTCGGAATATCTTAAAACGTGAAGTAAATATTTTCACCGAGAAACTTCATAAAAACTTCATAAGTCGCAAAAATAAAGGGATCTGAAAATTTTTTCTCATCTGATTACTCAAAATAAATGAGACTTACGATTAATGAGCTTAATTTAAAAGTCCGTTTTCGATTGATCGCGGAATATGGTGTGTCTTTTTTGGAGGGTCCAGGTATCAATCTTGCTTTATCGCTATCAGAGTTTTCGCTAGTCACTAAAAATACAATTAGATTTTGATTAAGACCGTGAATCTGAGATTTTTTCGTCAAATTTTTTTTTTTTTGATTAAATAATCCGAAACTTCTAAATAAGAATTTAAATAATCCGAAATTTTTTTTTTTAAAAAAAAAATAAGAATTTGAAAATAAGAATTTAACAATCCGAAATTTTTCTCGAAGTTAAATGTTTTTTATCACTATTTAGATAATTCTACAAAAAAGGGAACATTTAGTTAGGACAAAACAATCCGTAACAAAGAAACTTTGACTTTAAAAGTGCAAAAAGAGATTTATAAGATCAGTTTGGATCGGACCACAAAAACTTTGTGACAAATTAAAAAATCGAAAAAATAAATACCTTTGCTTAAGTTTGTTCAATTATATGATTCAATCATGAAGGCAGTTTTTGTGTGATTTGAAGAAATTTGACAGAAAATAAACAAAAAACGAGAAAAAGGGAATAAATTCCCAGAATTACATCATATTAGAAAATTATAACCAAAAAGCGAGAAAATTTTCTTTAAAGATTTCATACATAACATACGCGAATATTTTGATTAAGAATTTCTGTGAAGCCTTTTTTAAGATTTTCAAAATGAAATTCAGAAATTTAAAAAATGCTTTACACAAAAAATGATTTTTTCTCTCAATTTCAATGAATCCGATAATTTCTTTTTCACGAAAAGCCTCGCAGGCTGAACCAAATTTTTCAAAATAATTTGCAGGGCGATCGTAACCAAAATTGGGGTGAAATTCATATACTATAGCGAAGTTTTTTCGGTGCCGAAATGAAAGATTCACAATTTCCTTATCAAAAACAGAACGATAAAGAGCATAGAATTCTTTAATTTCCTCCCCATCTTGAATAAGACTTTATCCATTTTGTAGAAATTTCATTGTTATAAAAATAATAATTCGAATTTAAATAAAAGAAGACAATAATTTGCAATAATAATTATAGTCTGATTTCAAAAGTGGTTGGGATCAAATGGTTTTCGAGTTTTTCCTGAGTTAACGTGAATATTGAAACATTAACACAACAAAAAATTAGAAATTATAAATAAATCGGTTACCTGGGGTCATTTCACTGAGCAATGGCATTTCTTTGTCACGTTCGGAATCCTTGGTGTTTCTACTTTTTTTGGCCAAGGTATTGGAATTGACAATGGGACTTTTTACGACCAACCCTGAACTATCCCCACTATTCGAACTACTACTACCAGAGGACACGATTTTGAAAGTTTCTTTCGACGTTAATAGGGACGCATTTACGTTCTGTTTAGGCATCTTAGATTTTTCTCTACAGGGGGTATACGTCCGTATATTTTTTGACGAGAAGTTTCTCCGCAAACTGGGTCTATCAATAAGCTGAAATTTAAAATTAGAATTAAAATTAGAATATATTTGCAATTTCACAAAAATAAACAACCCAGCAAAGATTCTAGAAATTTTTTTTGAAGCGTCGAAAGTTTAGTACTATTTTCTAAAAATGTCAAAACCACAAAGTTTTGTATCAAAAATCTAAATTGTTGCATATTTCACACACCAATATTAGGACATTTTTAGAAATGGAATTGGACTGCGGCACTCTTGCAGGTAGGTCAAATATTATTTCTAGGAGTTTTTGTGTTTTTTGAAGAAATTGTAAACAGATTTATAATTTCCAATAAAATTTTTGACGGGAAAATTTATTTTTCCCTATAATACGAATTTATTTCAAAACTGACCATTAAATAAAATTGTGAAAAATCCGAAAAAACATAAATTGGTGTTGAAATTACCTGTTTGTTCTCAAATTCCGCCATATTGATCGGTTCCCCTCTTAAGCGACTGTACAATTGGTTTTTGACTTCTTTGCCATCAATCACATTTGTTCCAGCCTCCTCCAAAATTGCAGCTAATCTATTGTCCTCTCCACATTGCCAGCTTTCTAAATAAGCAATTCATTTTTAGGGATTTTTAGAGAAGGTTGAGTGAGACATCGCGAAGCGTTTTACAAAAAATGAATTTAACATTTTAATTTTTTACATAAACTATAATTTCATTCAAAATAACAAATTAAAACGCTTTGCTAGGTCTCTTTTAACTAGGCATAAATACGTACGGATGAATTTGTCATTGTCACATTCCTCGAGAGTCAACACTCTCATTTTCTCACTCAGGTTCCCTAGTTGCATACCTAAAATAAAACAAGTCAAAATAGATTACAAATTTAGGTATTGAATTTTTAAATTATTTAAGTTAAATAACTAACCATTATTTCGAGTTTTATTAACAAATAAGTGTTCCATTTCCATTTCAACCCCGGCCGAAAAATTAGCATCCATATCAGAAAGAAATTCAACAGCAAAATCCTCAGGATTGTTTAAATCATTTTCTTTGATGGTCATTTGCATTGTTAATCCGTGGTTAATACGGCTTAAACATTCCTCCCGCGCCTTAAGTATAAAATTCGTGAATAGGTTTTAGATCATAGGTTTCTCACAGGTCTTTCAATTTAGCCATGTTTTGTCCAAACATTTTTAGTTATATTATTTTTGCACAAAATTAATTGTAAATTAAGAAAGAATAAAAATTCGGCACAAAAAAACTATAAAAGTTATATTTCGGAGGTAATTGGGGATATTTTCGAGAAGATTCGAGGCCAGAAAAGATTGTTAAATTAAAAATTCTATCAATAAAGGGGGTATGTTTAAAACGAAGATCAAGATTTACTTAATACCTTTTTAAGATTTTTCAGGACAGGTTTTAAATTGGCCTTCTGAATGGAATTTTCTACCAAGTCATTTATAACTTTTTTCAGGTTGTTTTGAAATGTTTTCACGGCAGCACTGCATTTTAAGGCCACACAAACACGATTTGTCCGTGACATAGACTTATCAATCGCCTTTTTTAGGGCGTTAATTTGATTTCGAGACTCAAGGGCATTTATACTTACACCCTCTAACACGGAAATAACAGATTGAATAATGTTCTGAAAAATAAGAGTAAAATAAAAATATGTAGCCGGGATTTTTTTAGGGACGGATCATTTGAATTACCGATAAGTTGTTTGAGACACCGACAATCATATTCCAATTTTTGGTTTCGATTTGTTTTCGATTTCTGTCGATGGTTTCCTTGGATTTCCTTTCCAGAATAGTTCGGATCTCAGAAATTTCTTCATTTACGCGATTTTTTTCGTTTTCTTTCATCTGAAAGAAAACCAAATTAGGTAAAAAAATAATAATTAACCCTTACAAATGGGACATAATGGATAGGAAATTACTTCAGAAAAATTATTTGAAAAACACGTTAATCAGGATGAATTAATAAGACTCAGAATTTAAGGTTTCCTTACTTTTTTAATTTGAATATCGTTGTTTTCTTCCAAGGTCATAATTATGCTCTCAAATCCGTCACAGACCATATTCACACAACTTTTTTTCCCTTCAAGAAGCATACCAATTAGGCCCTCATCGTTAACATTATTAGCATCGAAAGTGCTATCCTCAACATCGACAAATTCCTGAAAAAAGGATAAAATTTTAAAATTTTTTTTAATAAAGACCTGAGCAAAAATAAACTTAAAAATAATCAAAATTTATTTATAAAATAATGACAAAAATTTGTAAAGTTTATCGGCCAATAGTACAAATAGAAAATTAGACCAAAAAAATAAGTTTCTTAAAACGAAAAGTGAAAAATAATAATTTTTTGAAACAAAAACATTAATAAAGTTCACCTGAAAATTTGGTAGGGGTTTTTGGCTAACTGGAGGTATCATTCTATTTTCTTCAGCGACATCACTCCCTTCATTAGCACCCCACGCATTAAAAGAATCAGCCAGATCGGTATTTTGAGAAACTGGGGTTTTATCCAAAACATCTTCGGAGCTTATCAAAAAAGTCTCGCTATCCGTAGTAGTAGAATACTAGAAAAATACTTGTTATTTAACCTAAAAATTGCACTTTTTGTTTAAATACGATAGTGTATGAAAAAAAAAAAAAAATTTTTGTGTAAAATAAAATTTAGTGTGAAATTTTGTGTAAAGATGAAATTGAGTTTGTGGTGGTATTTTTTGTAGTAATGGGTTTTTAGTGTGAAGGTTTTTTTGTGTAGAAAATTTTTTTTGATGTTGTGTTAAAAATTTTTTTGTGTACACAGACTCAAACAATACTTTTTCATAGATGGGTTCATAATCGGAGTCATTTTTAGCGTATTCATCAGACGAGGACATAATGGTACATTTCAAAGTTTTTTTACGGCCTTTTGCTCCCTCTACATTCAGAGTTTTTGTCTTTTCCTGAGTTAATTTCCGCTTCTCTAGAAGCAACTACAAAATAAATTAAAAATGGTGAAAACCATTAAAAAACAAAATTAAAATTAGGTTAGCACAAAAATCACCTTAGCTTTGGTTTCATTTGAGCCACTTCCCAGATACTTGCATATTTCACTTAAATAGGAAAAATAAAAATTTAAAAAACTTGCAGGATTAACAAATTGGAAAAATATTTTTAAATATGAACCAAAAATTACCCTTTAACTTTTATCCGTGCAGTTCCGTCGATTAATTTCATCAGGTGAAGGATCATAGCACTGCATCCTGCCCAATGCTCTTGTACGTCAACAAACAACTTCACTTGTCCCTTAATATTTTGTTAAATTTTGGCTGGAGTACTTAACTTTTTTCTCGGTCAAAATAAACAAATTTGGAAGTGTTCCTGAGACAGACGATTTTTTGTAGCAAAATATTGAAGTTCAAATAAAATATTGTATAATTGTAAACTGGGTTTGAATTTCATTAATTTTTGGTTGAGTTGGCCCCCATTAAATTGCTTCAGGGAATTTGGATTTATTTGCGAATGAGTTATCTCAACATTTGTATAATTGCATATAACCAATGCTTGACATGATTTCATTTTCCAATTTATTCGATATCCTATATTGTATATAAGAGGTAGGTTGGTGGGGGCTGGTTTAATTTGGGATATTTTGTGGGAGTCGTTCTGGAATTTGGGATATTTTTGAGTTTAAAATAAATAGAGTTTTGAAAAAAATACCTGAATGGATAACATCTCACGTATCGACATTTCCCCATAGTCCTCTAGCCGGGCATTATTCAAATAGAAGGGTTGACAAGGTTGTAATGCGTCTAAATTTGGCATAAAATTGGGAGCATTCGGATTTATACGAATAAAACGAATCATTTCACCAAACATGGTGCTCAGCTCTTCATTTTTGAGTAATTCATCAACCACGACATTATCTCCCATTAAACATTTAGCATCACCGGGTCTGAAACTCCGTGTGAAAGGAATTTCGGAGTTTTCTAAAAATTTAGCAGAATGTTAAGCGGAATTTGATTTAAAGAAATAAAATCTGATGAATAAGTTTGAAAATTTAAAATTAAAATGAAATTATTTGAAATCTAAAAATCAAACTTGAAATTCGGTTAAATTAAGATTTTTTTCAAGATTTTTTTTCGAAAATAAATTCGCTAGGAATTCACATAACATGAAATTTGCGAGGTGATTTTTACTCGAAAGGTGTGTGCCAAAAGTTGATCATATAAATTACCTAAATGACACCCATTAGCCAAATTTAATTGCAAGTGGGTCGCAAACTCGTTTAAATCGGCCAAGTAGTTTTCATCTTGACTTTTTTCGAGTACAAAAGCCTCTTCAGCCAAATCTACCATATCAGTTGTATGAACTTGTGACTGGAAAACAAATAATTTTATAAAATAGTGGAATCTTACGAAAATTCAGAAATTAGAAAAATTCAAAAAGAGTTAATAAAAACTCACAAATTCAAGATAATTCTTTCTATCACGTACATTTTTGTGGACCGGTACTTGTTTTTTGGTTTTGTCGGACCGGACTTTTCGTACCAGGTTTCTTAGAAATTTCAATAAACAAAAATAAACGAACAAATTTGAAAATACCTATTAGTTTCACCCAGACGAGATTGATCTAATCGAAGTTCTTCGAATATATTATCTCGTTCATTACGCCGTTTGTTCTTCAAAACTCGGTCTGGAATTTGTCTGAGAAAGGATGAGAGAAAATATTTTTTCAAAAACCAATAAAAAACATTTTCGGACTACCGCAGAAATCAGAGTTCAGAAAATTGAGATTACACAAATGGTGAATTTGCTTGAAATGACTACGCAAAACGGAACTGATTTCTCTTTTTAGAAAGTGATTCACCGTGATAATATAGCCAGTCGTTAAAAAAAATAAAATTTTCTTAAATATTAGATCAAAATTTTCAGCTCAAAATCAGCTCAAAAATTTTAAGACCAGTTGAGAAAGATTTTCTTTAAAAATTTTTTTTGGAAAACAATCAAAGGACAAATTAAAAATTGAAGACATAATTTTCTCAAAACTTAGCTTAAGGTGTTATCATCACTGTCATCAATCATTTGGATTTGGGGGTACTTCCGAACGTTACAAAATTTGGGTTCGGGGACGGAGGATTCATATCCGATATTTTTTCGATTTTCCACGTGATTGTTCAGTATTTTTATCTTATCTGACATCTCCTCGGACATCAATCGGTTCCTCTCCTCGTTAATCCGACTAACTTCTTTCATTTGCTCAATTTCTAACAACAACCGCGAGACTTCATCACCAGATATTTTCTCACCTGACTTCTTTGCATTTCTGGTGGTGATCATATCGGTGATCTGTTCAAAACCTAGGAAAAAGTTAACTGATAATGATCACATGTAGGTTAGGAAACTTTAAGTCAAAAAATTATTTTTAACAAAAGTGGGGATTGGGAGTCGGTTGAAAAATTGAGAAATAATAACTGTAGCCAAATTACACTCAAGATATTAAATAAAAATTACGGTATTTCTAAAAAAAAATGTAGGGTAAAATGTAAAAATTAACTCACTGCCAAGGGGAACTTGAGTGTCTGAATCTGAGCTTGCCATGGGCAGTTTTCTTCGTATATCAAGCACCTGTTCACGTTGTTTTCCCCCTAAAGTTGCACTTCCATGGGGAAACACAGGACCGGGAGATTTTGCGACTCGTAGCGACTTTGAACGAATTTTATGGGCATTGGATTTGATCGGCACATCTTCAGGCGCTGACACAATTGGTTTCTTCCGTATCTCATCTTTTCGTTGTTGCAAATAACTGAAATAAATTAGATAACGAACACTTGAAACAAAATGAGCGAATGAAAATAAAGGATTTTTGTCAATGTATAAACGGGGGTTTATTAAATTCTCGTCACATTTTTTTATGCTTAGTTTACAAGTACAAAACTTAAAACTGGGATTATCTTAGGGTCGTTACTCACTCGTTATAGTCACTTATAGAGAAATTCTCACAAAATTCATCGAGTTTTTTATCCAGTTCTCTTCCAAACTCTTCGCCATTTTTGCTAGGATTTTTTTCCATTTTTTAAATAAAAAACTTCAAAACAAAATTTATAAAACCAATACTTTCGAAATTTAATTTGAAATGAATGAAAAATGAGAATACAATACGCGAAAAGTGCAACTTAATCTATTGCACATGCTCGAAAACAGCTGGTCAAATTTGGCGCAAAATAAGCTAAAAAGAACAAAAAAATTTTTTTTGCGCAAAAAAGATAAAACCGTAAATCATCATTTTTTTTTTGCAGAATGGACCAATGAAACAAATACAATCAAAAACCGCACACTCTAGTGCACACACCTAAATCGACCCCCTTAACAGAAAAAGTTCTCATTTTACTTTTTCAAAAATCAAAAATGTTAACAAATTTTTTGCAATTAAAGGAGTAAATGCCTGGAAATTTCGGGGGAATGTTTTTTGGAATGCAAAATTAAAACATTAGACGGCAGCAGTGGAGTTAAATCGGAAAAATATGTTTCTTGCACAACAATTACGAAAAAAAAATCTATTTTTTCCTCGGCTGCTGTTTGTCTGATGAAAATATTTTTCAGATATTTTTGAAAAAATAATAGCAGCCCAGAGAAAAGTGTAGATTGAGGATCTGAATGAAAATTCAGAATAAGTTAGATGTACAATAAAAATTTTTTTCTGCCTGTAAATACGCCGGAAGGGACCGGATTTTTTTCGAAACTTGCAACTTTATACATAAAAAACCTGTATTAAAACTGTGAAAAATAAAAACGTCTACTGAACATAAAAACGGAGTGTTAGCTGGAAAAATTCATCAAAAAAAAAGCATATAAATATATTTTGGTGATGCTAAACTGCAACGGACTAATCAGAATTTCTGCAACCTTTACCCAACTTCTGACTAATTTAAATTTATAAGCTTGTTCATACAAATTAAAAGAAAAATTGAAAATAAAAATAATAAGAATAAATGAACAGACCATGAAATTCACGAAAGTTAATCTTCAGTAGACTTCAGTTTTTATTTTTTTCACAAATCGTCCTGGTACGGTTAAAATTAAAAAAAAACAAACTAAAAAAATACAAGTTGCATGTTTCGAATTGGACCGGCAAATCGGAGTTATTCATGTTCAAAAGCTTTTTTGTTGATTGTTAAAATTGTTAAGTGAACATTTAATTCACAAATGAGCAACAAAAATAGTATTTGGGAAAAGTTTGTTTCGGTTAAATTTTGGCGTGTTTGCTGTCAGAACAAATAAAAAAAAAAAACACTGCATCCTCATTTCCGGTCTTCCGTCGCATTGATATACGCAAATACCGTATATTCCGTTTTTCATATCACACTCTTCCTGCACAGCAAAACAAAACAAATAACCTGAGTTTGCAAATAAGACAATAAATAATAACAATGATTCGAAATAACGGTTCAATAGAGAACTCAAATTTATTTTTTTAAAAAAAAATCACATTTTTCATACATATAATTATGAAAATTAATCCAGAAATGAACTTAGAAGAATAATAATCAGTACAATTTACGAAATATTCGTCACTCTTTTTTTTCACAAAATTATTTTTGGAATTTAATCAGGGGGCATCTTTTATTACAGAAAATATATAATAAGACGAAAATTAAAATAAAAATAAGAAAATTTTTCTAGCAAAGAAATTATTTGCTTTTTAAAAAAATACATCTGCATCATTTATATATATTTATCTGTACACAAAATTATTTCGCAAATCAAGTCTTTATGAGCAATAAACTAGCTTTCCTTTACTGCCACCGTGTAGTATTGGTTTAGTATCACAAAAAAAATACGGTATCCATGACCAATTTGGTAACACGGTCGTGGACCATTTTAACCGGGGTCTAGATATAACTAGATACTGGGCAAAATCGGACATGTGCCACGAGGAAAAAATGTCATTTGTAGCCGTTTTCAAGTTCTCAAACTTTGGAGATAATCGGTACATCAAAAACTACCTGGCAAAACTTTGCCCGGAGGCATTTTCTTGTTAAAAAAAAGGTAAAAACGGAATTTTTGGAGTAAACAGAGAATTTTTTATAAAAAAATCTGATTTTTTTGAAGTTAACAGGATTTTTCTATAAAAAACGGATTTTTTTTGAAGAAAAACAGAGGATTTTCTTTAAAAATACGGATTTTTTAAGTAAGAACAAGTGATTTTTATGAAAAAAATATGGATTTTTCATTAAAATTA
>SCLH01000627.1:0-18402 GCA_004367855.1 Oikopleura vanhoeffeni
TATTTTTTTCACGTTTCAGGTTTATTCCATCGTCAGAAGTGAAAAAAATAGATTTACAAATACATAGAAAATATTTTGTGTCAGAGCAATTAAGCGAAAAATTGCGAAATAATTTTTTTTTTCTAACGGTTCTAACGAATCAGACCTCAGGTGCGCACAGTCAATGCCCGATTCGTATAATCTAGGTTATCGCAGTATTGTTTGATTTGTTAAGAAAGCATGTGCATAAAAATTTTAAAATTTTATGCTCTTTTTGTTTATTTAGGGTCTGTTTATTTAGACAAATTAACATTCCTTCGAAAATTTTGCGAGAATTTTTATGTGTTAAGTTTTTTTCAATAATGGTGAAATGACTTTCAAAAAAATTAAATTTTTTTTTATCTGTAGCGTTCTCCTGGTCAACGCCTAGCACATTATAAAAGGCGTGTTGATAAGTAAAGCATGTTAATAAATGTTCATGTAGAACAAAATTTTTATCAGTTCTGTAATTTTTAACTCTACTGTGTAGTAATTGTTGAGTTTCTCCTATGTAATTAGCTTCACACTCGCAAATATACTCATAGCATTAATAACAGTTTTGAAAGTATTTTTTTTGCGGTTTTAATCGTTGGTGGAAAACACTTTCAAGTTTAATAGTTAAAAAAATTATGTTAAGTTTATAATTGGGTGTGAATTGTTTAATTATTTTATAAATGTTAGAAGAAACACTTGAGCATCTTTGGCTAGTGTATGTAAGTGAAAAAAAGTAATTATCAAAATCGGGATTATCAAGATCGGCTCGGCGTCTTTCTGAGTAATCCGATTTTTGAAAATTTCGATTTCGTACTCCTGAAATTTTTTGATCGAGTAAGTTAACGGTGTATTGATTTTTAAGAAAATTTGCTTAGAATTTACAAAAGCCTGATCTCTTGCTTCATCGGTGGTTGTAGAATGATGACAACGATAAAGTTCGCTTACGAAAGCACCTATTTTATAATTTTTTGGGCTCACACCGGCTTTGTAGTTAGTCATACAGTCAGTTGCTGTAGGTTTTCGGAAGTGCTCCAAGTTAAGCGTATTAGCAAAAATTACGACTGTAGTGGCCAAAAAGTTGAGGCGGTTGTTTTCAGAATTTTCCATTGTGAATTTCAAATGACGATCAAAATTGTTTAATTTGTCCAGTAGTCCTAACTTTTTATCTTTTTTGAGTACGACAAATATATCGTCAACATATCTGTGATATGCCAAAATTGTTCCATTATTGATTTCACCGTTAATAATTTGCATTTCAAACATGTGACAAAAAATGTTGGCGATAGCTGGTGATAATTAACCTCCCATTGACTCACCGTCAATTTGTCTAAAGAATCCGTTCAGCGCCTCAAAAGTGCTTTACTTCGTCAAAATTGCCAAAAAAAATTTTCAAAAGTTTGTCTGGGATTCGTCCAAATTTGTACAAAATTGTTTAAATTCGTTAATTAACGAACGTAAACCTTTCAAATCCGTATTTATGGGATTAATTTTGAGGCGTTTAAATTTGTCGGGGGTGAAAATTTGGTCTAATTTTTTTATTTATTCTTTTTTTTTCAATAATATTGACATTTTTAGATTAATCGGAAGCGCAAATTAAAATTTCATCGTTAAAATCTAAATATTTTTCCAAAGTGTAGCTATCATTTTTAGTTGTACAGCTCACAAGGTTATAAAATTCGAGGTACAGCTGTGACCTCACTTTTGTGATTTTGAAAATGTCGAGATGGTTTTTTTCAGCATGAACGCGCCATGACTCGAAAAATTGCTCGAATTTAGTTAAAATTAAAATTGTATTTGTTCGACCACCTACAGGTTGATGTAGGCCTTTTAACATTATTTTTTCAATATTTTCCGGCAAAATGGTATCAGTCAAATTGTGAATTTTAATGGTAGGAAACGATATTTTATTCATTTTTAATTTCAAAAGATTTTCAAATTTTTTATCTCGTTTCGTATCATTAAAATTTTCAGATTGCTGTATTCTAGACTCGATTATGGAGAAGGTTTTATTAGCGTATGGCGTAATTGTGAGTAAATTATGATAGAAGTAATTAAGTTGGTGTTGGTAATGTATTAAATTGTATTTATGATTATCATATTCAGAATTGAAAATTTTGTATTGAATCTTTAGTGAATTTTGTGGTCGTAGTAAAAGTCGTTTATAGATTTTTTGAGGGATCTGGCAAAATTTTGGAGGTATATCATCTTTTCGACATTTGTCCAAAAATAAAAGGTGTTGTTGCTCCTTATGTACTTTCCATGTGAAGTATTCTATTTCTCGATATGTATTGGTCTCTGTCATGATAATTTATTGTACTAGTTGGGTTGTTTGAGGCATGTATAATATATAATGAGTCAATTTAAAAATTGTATTTTTTTAACATTTCAGGTTTATTCCATCGTCAAAAGTGAGAAAAAATAGATTTACAAATACATAGAAAATATTTTGTGTCAGAGCAATAAAGCGAAAAATTGCTCTGACAGAAAATATTTTCTATGTATTTGTAAATTTATTTGTTCTCACTTCTGACGATGAAATAAACCTGAAACGTTAAAAAAATACAATTTTTAAATTGAATCATTATATATTATACATGTCTCCCTACAACAACCCTCCAAACAACCCTACAAGAAATATAAATTGTGCTGGGTTTTTCGAGAAATATGATACTGAGTATAATATTTATTTTATTTGAACAAATGAAAATTGATAAGCTAACGTTTTATTAGCCTTTGATTCTTGTTAATCGAAAGCTTATCAATTTTTTATTTGTTTCACTTAAAAATATTATAAAACAAATATTGTTGAGATTTTCGGCATTATTCTTAAAAAACGATTTTTGCTTTTATCCAAAAAATTTCAGACTGACCAATAAATTGAGTCACTGGTACTTACCGGTGACTTATCGGACTTACTGGTATACATTTTTGACTAATATGAAAATTCAGTTCACGATTATGAATAATGTATTATCGCTTATTTGGGTGTGTCCCTTTGGTGATGAAATTTTGGTTGATGCCGATCTGCGCCAAAGACTGCAGGCAAAAAATCAAAATAATTCAGGTTTGAGGCTTTCAGTAAGCAGTTTTATTTAATAAAATATTCTAAAGGTCTCGGAGAAAAAATAAGTGCCAGTATCAAAACTGATTGCAATTTGAATTTCAAATGTGACAGACCACCAGAAGAAATTGAAGATACTTTAAATGATAGGTAACATTATAAATATTTGAAAATTGTTATCATTTTTTTAAGTATTAACTGAAATCGATCACTATGACATCAGATCTCTGGATCAGGGGTTGGCACGCGAGCAGGTTGTTATGTTCATGATCGGTTCGGACATTCCAGTTTCGTTTTTTTTGTGAGTTGACAGTGAATGGTGACGCTAAAATGTAGAATAACAATTATTTTTGCTAGTTTTTTACTTGTCTTATAAGATGATGATCTGAACCGATCATATTTACCGCTCAGATCGGGACAATGTGACCGGTTCTTGTTCCGTTTGTATTGACATTTTGGAAATTGTGTTCATGATCGGTAGGGTTCGGATTTTCCGATCCCTGCTCGGGTGCCCAGTTGGCACTGCCGAAGCAAGGTCTGGAATTTTCACATCAACCAGTATTTTTAAGCTTTGAAAACATCTTCGAGAATGGTCGTTGCAGCGAAAGTTGGATAGAAAGCTCAGAAGTGGTCATAGATCTTTTTTCTCCCGCATGCCAAACATTAAGTTAGTCATATTATTGAATATAATTAAAAACTTCGAAATATAATTGGCCAAACAAAGCCTTTAGATATCAAACAACATATTTAAATTTTATTAAGGGGCCTGTTACTCGCTACAAGAATCTCTTATTGCTCGAAACGTCTGCGAAAAAAACTTCAAAAAAAATTTGAAGGTAAGATTGTTGGAAATCAATATCAAATCATAAAAAACAATTTTATATTGCTCTAGCTTAGGTCAAATTACCGTTGGAAAATGTTGAAAACAAAGTTTTTATAATCATGTTAATTGAAATGATTTATAGTTAACCAACATCTTTGTTTTCAGTGGCGACTATAAAATTTTGTTTGCTACCGTATTTTCAGGCTGTTGTTTGTTTGGAAAAAGAAAATTTCAATGCCTAACAAAAACATAGAATCCAGAGCTCAACTAATTGTTAATCACAATTCGTGCAAAAAAGTGTTTTTTGATGACATTATGAGTTATATGTTTTTTTGTGCAAGTACAGCTTAAGGGGGTAGCGGTCGCACTCTTTTTAGGGTACTTTGGGGTGTTAAAATAGCACGAAATTGCTTTGGGAACTCTCAAGAAATGCTTCTCAAAGCACCAAAAATAAAAAGCTGAAACAATTTTTGATCAGCTGAAACTCCAAGCTGCCTCAATATTGGTGGAACTCTCGACTAAACGACGACTTTCATTGTCTGAGTTTTCACTTCCGGGGACTAAAATGCGAATTCTTAGAATCAACCAAAACATTTAAAAGATTCCGCATCATCATATAACAAAACATATTCTTCTAACTTCCCAATATATACTGCTTCTGAAATGTACCCTAGAAATTAGAATTTGAATAGCCGAAAATCTGAATATAGGCTCTTTTCAGTGTCTAACAAAAAACTGTAAACTTAAAAACCCACCATATATGTACAAACCATAAGTTCCGGGTTCAACTAAGTTAAGTAAATCGGTATGCGAGCTCTAGGAAGTTAGATTCGAAATTGATATTTTCTAAGAATTTGCTGCATGGTGGTCACCAGGGTAGGCCGAAAATTATTCTGATTATTTTTTTTGATCAAGGATAGATCTACCAAATTACTATTCTCAAAAGTTTTGAAGCAGCTTAGTATTCTGGTAAAGTGAAGTACAAAAATACATTTTTGCGACCGCTACTCCCTTAATCCACACAGACTACCCAATGTGTTTTAGCTTTTGGGGTGTTCTCCGAGGAGATTCACGCTTAACCAATCAGAGCGCGACTTGGTTAGTTAATTTAAGGGGCGTTTCAATCTCCCCGGGGAAAACCCCAAAAGCTAAAACACATTCGGTATAAATCAATTTTTAAGATCATTTTTAGCACTTTAATATTTCACAATTTTTTCAATCCACTTTTCCCTGCGTAGAGCGTTAACGTGATGCTTAAATTATTATTAGACTATTTGTAAAACAAAGGGAAAATTGTGCAGCCGTTCATTTGCAAGGAATGCTTATAAGGATCGTGGATTTTGCGAAAATTCAAAATTTATCAAAATATTCACTTTTACAGTTTGATCTTTTTTACCAATTGTCATTTTCATAAATTTCTATTTGATTTGTTAGTAACAAATTCTTACTAACAACGAATTGTTAGCTTAATTTCACAAAAAAAAATACTAGCATGCAAAAGTATCGAGAATTATTATTAATTATTTTTTATAAAATTATTTGTTACGGAAAATGAGTAAAACCATCATGAAAGATAATCAAAAAGCAAAGAGAAGCCATATATATAAAACAACAAAAACTCCTTTTGTGTAGAAGGTCGACTGATTATGTTATGATGAACTCAAATTGAAAATTACTCAATGAAAAAAACTAAAATTCACTTCTTCCAACTGAAATCATACTTGATAGTATCAAGTTGATACATCTAAAATAATTGCAATACAGAAATGAAGAAAATTTTCGGATTCAACACGGCGCGCATAAATGACAATAAAATCGAAATTAAAAATTAAAAACTCGCTAAACCAATCAGCGTGCAACATTTAAATAAATTTTATCCAGCCAATCGAAAATGTTCTTAATTCCAGGCTGGCTCCCAAACTTTCAGCCGAATCTAGCATAAAAATAGGGCCTTTTGCAGGTCGGGTCTAAGTTGAACATCGTGCGCCGCGGCGTATTTATAAACGGTCACAAGCCAAATGGCGAAAAAGTGAAATAAAGAAATCTACAATTTGCTTTTTAGGTTTATTTCATCAGCATCAACGTAGAATTTTTACGTGTAAAAAGCGATATTTTATTTTTCCAGAATTTTAATAGCACGACAACTTTTTTTCCAATTTCGTCAGTCATTTTTTCGTCAGTTTGGTTGCGACCCATTGTTAAACTAGTCTTTAAAATTAGAATTATTTCTACAAAAATGATTCGTTGACTATAAAAAAATTTGCTATTGATTAGAATTGTTAGTCAGGACAAAAATCCTAGCGGATATTTTTTTTTATTAATTGGCATTTTGCTTTCAAACTTTCCTGATTTCAATTGTTCTGTGTCTCTAAAGTGTACACAATGGACGATTGTCAATGGTTGGATGATATATTATCGAAATTGTCCCGAGTAATCGTTACAGAAAACTTCAAAAATCTTTTATAATATTTTGTGTCTTATATTTCAATGCTTGATGATTATCAGAAGTATAAACTAGCATGTCCACCATTAATTTCGACTTATACAGAATGTGTTTAGATTTGGGCTGTATCAATAAAATAAAATTTGTATAAGTTTACTGAAAATTTAGTTTTTTCAACCCTAATAGACAAAATACGAAATTACCTCAAATGATTATATATCAAAACAGGCCAACTGCGAAGATTTCAAAAAAAGAAAAACCATTAAATTCTGAATCAGTTTATTTTTTGTAAAAATATGAGCAAACTTTAACATTTTTCAGTGCACTCATAAAGAAAAAATAGTGAAAATCGAATTATTTCAAGCAGTTGAATATAAAAACCTCATTTCAAATTAAAAGGAAACAGTCTGAAAACGTCTTAAATGCATTTTGAAATAAAATCACGATAGGAAATACGCGGTTTTTAATGACTTTCAATTTGATTGACCGCGGCCGACACAAAATTTTTCTACTTAAAACACTGACTTTATGTTCATAATCTTATGAGTATAAAATGGCAATGTTTTCCGAAAAAATTAAAAAAAATGTTTTATTTAATCCAGAACACAAAAAATTAATGCTGGCACTGATGAAGAACCTTTTTTGTTTCACATCTCCCGTGGTCCACAAAAAGCAGTTTAATTGTCCATATAAAATTGGAAATTTTTATGAATTACGTTTGGACAGAGTTTTCAAACTTCTTGTTCATTTCAAATGCACGAATAAATCTTCACTGTTCGCTGACATCGTTCACAAAAACATTCGATCGCCTTGAAGTGACTTTTTTAAACATCTCCGCCGAGAATTCGTGTTGAGCAAGGCGAGAAAGGTTTGTTGGTTAACAAACAGGTGTGTGGAGAAACTCTCGCTAAAGGAAGTTTATTCCGACTAACTGGTCACATATCATTTCACAAATGTTTCCGAACTCTTCACACTTTCAAAACATTCTCAAACAATTTCTCGCCATGCAGAAATCTCACAAATTGACCAGTGGTCATTATTTAATAATGATTGAAATCTTCATTCTGTATTTCCTATTTTATGAAATTGGTACTGTAAATGTCTTTCAACGATTTTCACCAGAAGTGCTATGATTTTCAAATTCCAGAAAATCACCTCTGTTCGAACTCCTTTGTGCTAATTTTCAACCAATAAAATTTGAATCAAACAAATTAAATTTAAACTTTCTTAATATAATCATAAAGATAACTATAATTCAATATCTATATCAAAAATCTAAATTCATGTGACATTATTAGTATTAAAAAGTACTACACTCCTAGATACTACAGCGATAGCCCTACACAACCACTCGCTCTACTGCGCGATAGCCCCACCACATCACTAGCCCCCACATTCCCTTAGCTCTACAGCACCATCTAGTACATAAAGCTTATGGACGGGCGGAGGGCTGCTGCGAAAACCGGGTTACTTGGGGTGGAACGTGACTACTCGTTTCAATCTCCCCAAGCACACACCCCAAAATTAAAATATTCTGTAGAAATAATGGGTGGATTGTTCCGAAACTTTTTGGAGGGTAAAATATATGCAAAATGGAAGAAAAAATTATAAAAAAAATTGTGGTAGTCAGCGTGATCTAAGTAATACTTTTCGGTTTTCAGTATTTAATTGATATAAAACAGAATGCAAACGTATTTTTGGTCAGGCCCCACTGTTTAAGAAATTAGCACACTATTTGGAAATAAAATAAAAAAATTCAAAATATGATTTTTGGCTCCCAAACCGCTCGTATTACGTAAAAACGTAACCCTTAAATATTCGTTATTTGCAAATAGTCTGATATAAACAAAAAAACAAATTTGAATGCTTCGGAATGGCCTCTGATAACCTTTTAAGGCCGCGTATCTTCCATCACTCCAATAACTTTCTCGAAAATATATTTTGCTATGTTTTCAGACTAGATCAGCAATATTGGAATTTGAGCACTTTTCTTAACAAGAATACTACAGCTAAAATTTTTCTGTCAACAATGCCCCCGCTGTAATTTATATTTTAATTTTCTGTAGTTAAAATAAATTCAACTTATGGGCCGAATATTTGGAAACCATCGAATTTCAACGTCAAATAAAAATACATGAGTAAATGTTAAGATTAAATAATATTATGAATAATTCCTATCACTGTAAAATTTATAGTATAAATTCTATTCCATTTGAGACCATTTTCTTGATTAAAATTCCAAATGATTATTATTGAATATTTGACATCACGTTGATTGTATTCATTCAGGATTTGGAAGAGAAGAAAAAATTAAAATAAGAGAAATCAGAATTTGAGAAAAATTTAATAAAGGATTTTCGAGTTGGTTGATTTCTGAAACTTCAAATTAGGAATTTTTTCATTTTTGACAGGCAAATAAAAAGTAGTTTTCGTTTAAAATGTAGATTATTTGTTCTTCATTTTCACTGTCACTTGCCTACCATTTATATGATATTTTTTGTTTGACTACCCGCTACTGAGAAAACTAAGAAGTTAATTTGCGTTGAGCATCCAAAATTGATCTGAATCGTAATTATAAAATCAGTCTGAGGTTCGATTGAGATAAATTTGCAATATTGTATGTAGGGACCTGATTTTTAAAGTTGAGCTACATAAATTATGTAACATACATACTGTGTATGATACAATTATATGTTACATATTTTATTTTATGAAAAAAGTTCATTACTTGACATTTTTTAGTTATTCACCGTCTTCAAAAGTGAAGATTTGTTCACAGAAAACATGAGTAGACTTGAAAAATTAGAAATCAAAAATGTCGGCAGAAACTTTCACATTGTACCGATATTGTATGTGTCCTATTTGGCTTCTTTTTAAATTAAACTTCACAAAAAATAGCAGGGAGTGAAGGAGGGACTGTCAGCAATAATCCTTGTCAAACCGCTCATAAATAAAGTTGAAAAAACATTTGAATGAACCCAAGAAGAAGGTTTTTGTGAATTTTCTGATTTTGCGTTTTGCGATTCTGAAAACAGTATTTTGGAAAATCTTCAAGTTCAATTGAAAGATTTCTAAAAATATTTCAATTCAAGTTTCGTTTGTCTCTTTTTCGAATACTCATTCGAATTATCACAATCATTCACGAGCTATATCCCTTTATCACATTTTGATTAATCTAATAGATGTGGGCTGAAAAGAAGAGAAAGCTAGAAGGCTAGATGGGGTCTCAGGAGTGTTAGGATTGGCTCCCTTAACCTACATCTATTAGATTAATCAAAAGATGATAAAAGGATATGCCAAGTGATTAAAAAAATAAGGTAACATATTATTGCATGGTTAGTAGCTCAATCTGAAGACTTCTGTCTTACGGTTTCCTCAGCGCTTCGGATTCATGGCTCGTAATTAAAACTTTCGAACGACTGAAAATATAAGTTTAAATTTAAACCAAATTAAAATATTAAGATTGTCAAATTGAAAAAATGAAGATTCTAGTGACACCAAAAAACTTTGTAAGACATGAAACTAACCGAAATTTGAAACTTTACGGTGGAATTGCTGGTGGAACGAACATTTTTTACAAAAATCGAGAATTTGGAGCTAACAATACCTCAGGTAAAGCTGACCAACTGATCCGATCCAATTCTTTTCAAATTTTAGAATTTTTTCGAACAAATTCACATTGAGCGATTTGAAAAAAAGCCACAAGTCTGAAAGTAAAAGAAAATGGAAATTACTTAGTGCAATTAAACAATGAAAGCAGTGACTTTTATATTTTGCAGATAATCTGGATAACCCTTTTCCAAGTCTTTTTATTTTCAATTGTTATAAGAAATCTTTTGAAAATGACGTTTTTCAAAGCTGACCAAAACTAGCTTACAATTTTTTCAAATTATTCGATTTATTTTAGTACGATTTAATTTCGACACGCTTTATACGATTGTTATTCTCGATTTATCTGTTGGTGATATCGAAGTATCTCTCCCTCTTACTGGTAATCGATTTTTAAGTTCCCAGGTTATTAATCAAGACCACATGACAGTCAAAGAATATTATCGACATGGTGGGGATTCCTTTAAAATTTCGAAAAAAATAACTAGAACCCGTTATGTTATGATGTTAATCAGAATCGAAATTTTTAATGGATCGGATCCTGACGATTTAGCGATTATTCACAAAATTCAGGTAAACCGTGAACTAATTTTTGAAAATATACAAATTTTTACATTTACTGAATTGTTGGCACATATTTATTTTACGACAGCTCGTCAGTTTTGATCATTTTAAACACAAATTTCACTGTCAAGATTTTCAAATGGTTTAACTGAGCGTAAAATTTCATAATAAATTCACCGAAAGTTTATTTTCCTTAACGTTTGAATTTTGAAGCTCGCTAGAGCGCAACCTGGTGGTAATACAACCTCGAGATCCTAGCCATTGTTGACCATATCCTTTTACCAGCGAAACTCCATCTCAAAAACGTTTACTATCTCTATAGCGCTAATGTTGTTTAAGTGATTTTCTTAGTGATTGCTTGAGTGATTACACACCGATCAAATTAAGCAGTTCCAATATCAAGCACCCTTGCCTATAATCATACTAAAGACAATCACTAAGACAAAATTAGTAGTATTCGAACACGGGCTATTGAGAAAGTAATCGTTTTTGAGATGAAGTTCCGTTGGTTAAAGGATATTAGCCTCAGATTAATATTTCAGGGGGCGTTTTGCCCTGCTCTCGAAAAAAGATCGAATATGACTCATTTTTTTAGTCTGCAAAAAATTCCATAAGATTGATTTTAGCAATTAAGAAGAAATTTAGGACTCTTTAAAAATCAGTCACTATGGAGAAGGATCCCTCGATTTCCCTGAATATGATGAGAGTTCGTATGTTAAAACAAGAGACGCAGTTCAACAATTAGCAGATTCTTGGGGTGAATTAACCGGTGATGAAGCTCTTGGCTGGTAAGTCCGAAAAAATTTGAGGCTAAATTTCACCCGCTAAAACCTCTTCGTTAAGGAGTTTGTTAATCAGCGTAAATTTTTTTTGTTTGCATTTTTTTCGCATTTAGCGTCCAACCATTGGTGAATCACGAACATTTGTTAAGAAGTTGTCACTGAGATTTAATTTTGGTCATTGTATTTGGCATTTTGAAAAAAGTTATAACTTTCAGTTTACTCATGATAAAAAGTAATAAACTACATATATTGTGAGTCACAATTTGTGACAGATGAATCCTCAAAAATCAACTAACTGACACCAGATATTGTCATCTGTATCCACCAACCGGTTAACCGAGCGATTTCTAGTTATCGCACACCAAAAAGATTTACATCGTTGAATAGGAAATTCGAAGTTGATTTGATAAATGTGAAAAAATTGATCTTTTGTCATTCAAAAATCAAATTCATTTTGAGATGATTCATGCTGTTGGGAATCCCTTAACCATACAACTGTTATGTGCGTATAAGTTCAATGACGTTGAAGTTTAAATTTCTAAGCTTAAAACAGTTCACGGGGTACTATAAGATGATCTTAGCTTTATCGCAATTGACCCATTTAAAAAATTCTGGTGCTGAAATTATTCCCACATAGTATTTATTTTCGTTTTTTTTGAAAAAATCAATGACGATCTGGCTATATCACCACAATATCACGAATTCAGAATAAAATAATTCAAACCCTTGACTAGATCACTTTTGACGTTTTTTTCTTATTTTGACTAGGAGCGCTCTTGAGCTCGATTTGAAATGATCACGAAATTATAATTTTATGTTTCCAAAAGCTGTTAAATTATTTGAAAAACATTTCTGTAGTCTCCGCAGTCGTTCGAATCAAAAAAATCAAAAGTGTCATTTTTGTGGATAATTTATCCGAGATAAATCAAGAAATCACATTTACTGATTTTGAATTTTTCGGAATTTTTCAAATACTCCTTATATTATTCTTTTGTTTTTTTTTAATTTTAATCAGACTGATAAGGCCAAAAATCACACTGGTAGTCTCGCGTTTCGCAGACGTCTAGTTTGGCGACAAGAAGACTTCAAAGACAGAAAATTAGCCATTTTTGAGCAAAATTTTTCTCGGTAACCATACATCCGACTTTAAATTTTATTTCATTCATACGATTATTTTTTGTGGGACTTTACTTAAGTCAAACCAGGGCACTTTTGGGCCTAGAAACATTGCGACCGCTACTTCCTTAATTTTCATTTGTATCAGAAACGGCTTGATAGGATTAAAGTTTTACACAAGATTATCGTATTAATTAAGTCAAAGTTAAAGTCTGATGTGTGGTAACCAAGAAAAATGGTCCCTAATTTTGCTCAAAACTGGCTCATTTTCGGTCTTTAAAGTCTCCTGGTTGCCGAACTAGACGTCTGCGGAATGCAAGACTACCAGTGGTCTACCACCATAGTGATTTTTGGCCGAATTAGTCTGATCAAAATTAAACAAAAAATCCACAGTACCTCCTTAACTTCTACTGACTTCGGTCAGCTCAGTCAAATATTAATATTTCTGTTCTGAGTTATAAATGAAAGGATAAGCCAGAAACTTAACAACCTCCTCAAATAAATCCTTCTCAAATAACCTACCTAGAACCTCCTCAAATAAATATCATCGATCTAGGTATGATGATGTCAATCCTATCAAGCATATGTGCATTACTTTAGTCGGTACTTTGGGACTACCTTCATATGGTTGTGTCTATGTCTCCAGAACAGTTGAAAATCAAAATAAGGCATTGGGAAATTTAAAAATTTAAATTCACAGATAATTTCTAGTGATATAAATGCAAATTTTCCCCATAATTAAGGACTATGTTGTGAGAGTAAAAGATGTACCGACAGCGACATATCCGTCAGCAGGATTTTGGTCAATAACAGTTTTTATGGATAAAATTCGGAACTTCCAAAAAAAGAAAGGTGAGGTAAGGAATAAAAATTTTGAAAAACTAAGGTGGGTGTCGCCAGATTACAGTTACGACTCATTTGGATAAAGCTAGACAAGCCTGATACCCAAGAAGCACTTTGCATCTTAAAGAACAACTCTTCCCGTGATTTGAAATAAACAGTAATACTTGATTACAAATCCACCTACGCTGACGACTCTACGCTTTAAAAAGCCTCTTAAAAAAACACTAAATACGCCAATTTCCCGCTTCAATTCAATCATGTTTTGTGCAGAGCTCCAGCGAAGCCCACATATAATCCAAAACGATCCAAAATATTTTTTTGGAACAAAATCGGCAAAAGAGGAAACCCTTTGTACTGGGGGACCCTATATAAAATAAACCTGAAAATATAAGTCACCCTTTCTTGATTACTTGCGTTCTCCTTTACGTTTCATTTCGAAACGGTACAACTTAAATTTAAAATAATTATAATAATAGAATGTAATCTAGAATTTGAAAAAAAAAAAAAACGAACCTGATCCGAAAGAAGGGGGGCCCGTCCCGGCTTTCCATTTCGCTAAAACCCGTTCCACAGCCTCCGGTTGTCCGGTCTTCCATTTGAACTAGTCGTTAAGATTCGTTGAAGTCGTTTTTCACATGTTTTATTTTTTGAAAATACAAATTTTATTTTTCTGAAATTTTCTGAAGTTCTTACAGTACTCTTTTACACATAGCAAATCTCACAAGTTGTAATTATATGGGAACTAATTATATAAAGTTCAAATATAATCAACACTGAATAACCGAATATTTACCTTTTGATGTAATACAATTTGTATGTATTAAAGTATTGTAATAAATTATACTGTATTATACAATAATTGGAAATTTCGAGTTAGAAAAGTTATAATCTAAAGGCCACAATGTATGGATGGTTCGACAGACTCGAAAAAGTGGCGACGGTTTATACAATCAAGTTTCAACTAAAGAGATTAAGATTATAATACCCTTACGATATTCCAGGTGACTACTGGTGTAGATCTATAATGCCCTTGAATTCTCTCAAAACTGGATTGGTTTCCGATCTCCACAATCGTACAAAAAAGGTGCAATTTATAAAAACAGTATATTAGCTATTCTCATTTAAATCTAATTCATGTGTGAAATTCGTTACTAAATAAAAAAATGTGCAAGTTTCTGGGTGAATAAATAAAATTAACCAGGTTTAACCATTAATCGACGTAGAAAAAACTGGCAACCGGTACTGAAGCTTCCGAAATAATTTATGTTAAGGAGTGGTTGTCGCGGATTTGCCTCGTTTTAAGATGCCAGTTCCTGCTAATTATGCTATGGTGGAACCTAAAAATCTTTTAGAACGTAACATAACAACCTTCCGCAAATCAATTTCAGACATTCCATAATCAGAGATACTACTCAACCTACGCACTCCATTAAACGTTAGTAAGAAACCTCAACAAAAAAAACACTAAAAAGCCTACTCCTCCGTCAGTTTCATATTTTCATTTATTTTTTTATCGTGTCCGCTCGAAACGATCCAATACAAAAATATCTAAACGCGTTGTTTCGGGAAATTGTTTTTTTGTCGGACAAACTTCAAAAAGAATGTTCCAAAACGAAATCTGAAAATCGGGATTTAGAGGGTTTTCCAAAGCCTACTGCTCCGTCAAGTTTCAAGATAATATTCGGTTTATAATTTTATTTCGAAAAGCCTCAAAACTAGTTGAAGAATCAACTAGAGCGTTTTTTTCGAAATTTGATCAGACCTTCGTTCTGAGCCATATGAATTGCTAAATTCCTTAAATATTGAACAAAAACTTACCTCCTACATTACATACGTCAACACCGCGAATTCGACCAGACAACTTAATCATCTTAAGAACAAAACTTTTGAGCACGTTTGGGATGTTAATATAAATACACCAAAATATTGACAAAAAAATTTATAACTAGGGGTTGGTGCTTCAAAATAAAAAGTGGATCTTAACCTGTACCCTCGACGTAAAATTGCCATCAAGATATTAAAATTCGTCATAAAAAACTGGATGCAAATAAAAAGCAAAGGTTTCTTGAATAATAAGTTAGATGGGCTGAATCCGAAAATTCTTCAAAAATCTTCACGGAAGCAGGCGCTTGTACAAAAAAAATACTAAGGATTATGAAAATCCGAGCTACCATTAATCATAATTTTTCCAGAAAAGGGTGGACAAATATTCTGAAAATTTTTGATAAAAAATTCGAGATTTTCAAAATTTTGAAAAATCCAAAATTTCAAATACGGGAAAAACCTAAACCGATACAAACAGAAAAAAATAAAATAAGCTGACAACATTAAGACTTTCTGGGCTAAAAAAAGAACAAAATTACTCGCTTCGCAACATAATACAAAACTCGATTTTCAAAGGACACATCCAACGAAACCGAAACGTTGACAACGAAAAAATGTTTGGACTGGGGAGTATCATAGCAGGAATCATTAAACCTTGGCAGTTCAGAGTCATTGACAGTTTCACACTGGGGAGCTACGATACTAAAACCAAGTTTCAATCTATCAATCATCAAAGACATAGCTCGCCGCAAGAAAGTAAAATTTGGAAAACTACCGCAATATCGGCATATACAAGAAGTGTACTGAAATCAATGGTCAAAAACGCGAAACTTAATTTAAAAAATAGTGTCGCTTTAATTTTTCGTTGGCCCACCATGAGCTTCGGTACTGGATAACTAGAACAATATAGCGAAAAATAGTTTTAAGTCACGGAAACCTGGGAATATAAAAATATGCGGGTAGAAAAAAATTTTGGCTTCCTTGGTTTATCAACGTACCGGAACTCAGTCATCGGAAACTGGCTCAAATGATGGAACAGAAACCTTTTGCAATAAGCCGTAAACGTAACATCGGGGAGAAAAAAGAAAAAAATCCTGTCATCCAATCGGAAGATCAGAATGCAAAAAAAATTTGCGCATCATTCAGTTCCCAGAACAGATACCAGTGAGCACCAAAAAAAAAGCGACCTAGAGAATATGTTTTTTGAAAAATTCAGCATTTCTTATAATTTTTATAAAATAAAATCAGAAAATACAATTCAATCACCTTGTGCAAAAATTTGAAGATAAAGTTGATATAAGAAAAAATACAAAATGAATAATTGTTTATTCTTTAACTCCGTAATTCCTAACGAAAAAACAAGCAAAAAATTTANCAATTTTCATCATTTTTTATTATTTTTTTGTGTCAGGCTCCAGAGAAGCCTCACACATAATGCAAAAGCGCCCTTTCCTCGAAATTTTGCTTTTGGCGGCCGAAAAACAAAAACAACAATTATTGATTAATTTATGATGTAAATTGAGAGTGCGCTAATTTGTTTTCTTTAGACGGTACCAAGTTAAAAATTGCACCAAAATCCTCAAAGGTGTTTGAAATTACGAAGAAAAATTTGAAGCATTTTGTCGAATTTTTTTTTTGGTTTCTGAATTTTGTCAAAATTCAAAATAAAAATGAAAAGTTGACATGGACCCCAAGAGACGCCAAAGCAAAATTTCAGAAAAAAACTTAAATGTTTTGTCAAACAAGGCCTGTGCTTTCAGATGCAGTATGAGACAAAACTGTATCTTCTAAACTGGTGGAGGAGATAGCTTTTGCCTGAGCCTCCCGAACTGACCAATTAAAAAATGTTACTTTTTTTTCGGTTTTTTTCCGCTAAAAGCCAAATTCCGAGTAAATGACAATAATGCATCATGTATGAGGCTTTTTTGGAGCCTGACAAAAAAAATAATGAAAAACGGTGAAAATGCGTATTTAGCGATTTTTAGGAGGCTTTTTAAAAGCGTAGGTGTCGGCGTAGGTGGGATTGTATCAGATTACTGTTAACTCACAATTCACCGTGAAGAGTTGTTTTTCAAGTTGCACAAGTTTTCGGGATATCAGCTCTGCTAGTTTATCCAAAAATAGTTTCGTAAATTTTCAAAATCAGCGACACCCACCCCCTTAAAACATCACGAAGTGAATACAAACTTATTATTATGACAAAGATAGAAAATTTAACAATATTTCGATCAGGAATACTTAACTGGTTTTAATTTGATTTTTAAGTTTAAACCGAATTCTCTCACTTGACGTAAAATTTCTTTCGAATCGACAAGATCTCAGAAATCGTGCAATTGGCGAGTCAAGTTGTTTCACCAATTCGGGTTCAGTAAAGGCGGACTATCTTTTATTTTTTACTGGACTGAATCGACTTAACTCGTAAGTTGCATGATTTGTAAGTTCTTGTCAATTCTTACAGGGCCATTTTTCAGATTTAAGTACTTGGTGTTATTTCTTGTTTCAAAAATATAAACAGGCAATTACAGCAAGGACTCAAATTTAAAAATAAGCAATATAGGCCAAACAATTAACGCAGTGGCTGAATTGTTCCTTGAACCAAACTGGCAAATATTAATCTTCAATGCCCTACTTATTCTCCGTTCCAATTATAACAATAATAAAAAGTTAATTTACTAAGCGTTTTTTAAAAGGACTCAAATGCCGACTTGTAATGACGAATTTGATCATATAGCATTCAAATTGTTTGAAATAACCAACGTGGTGAGAAGACATCGTTAATCGTTTCAATGTCGTTTTTTTCACATGTTTTATATTTTTTGAAAATACAAATTTTATTTTTCTGAAATTTTTCTGAAGTTTTCATCACATAGCAAAATCTCACAAAGTTGTTAATTATAATGGGAACTTTAATTATACAAAGTTTCAAGATATATCAACCTGAAATAAACCGAATAATACAAATTGTATGTATTAAATTGTATATAAATTATACTGTATTATACAATAATTGGAAAATTTCGAGTTAAAAAGTTATATTAAAGGTCACTACAATGTTATGGTTCGAAGACTCGAAAAAGGTAGCGACGGAATTTATACAATCAAGTTTTCAACTAAAGAATCTAAAGATTATAATACCCTTACGATATTTCCAGGTTGGACTTACTGTGTCAGGATCTATAATGCCCTTGAATCTGCTCAAAATGGAAGTTGGGTATTTCCGATTCCACAATGCGTTACAAATAAAAGTGCATTTTAAAAAACAGTATATTTTATATTTGTCTCATTTTATATTTCCTAATTCAGTGTGAATTCGTTTATAAATAAA
>SCLH01000627.1:24698-41836 GCA_004367855.1 Oikopleura vanhoeffeni
AGAAGAGATTAAATCGATCTAGAAATTCAATTATTTTTAAGCCAAAATGTTAAACCTAATTATCGATTTGACGCTGATTGGTTAAAATTGATTAGCTGTAAGCCAACTTTTTGATCAGTGAAATCTCAGCTTCAAATTTGGTGGTACTTTTGTTCGATCAAACGTAACTTTTTTTTCGAAACTTTTCATTTCCGGTTTACTTATAGCATATTTCTAAGAATCTAGGGTGAAATTCAAAAAAATGGCTCCAACATATTAGTAACCTCAACTCTCCCGTATCTGTGTAAATTTTCAGACGCTTTTGTATGTGGGGTATAAAAGGAGATCGATTTTGAAGACGAAAAATCTGTGAAAATCGGCGTTCAAAAAGTGATTCTAAGAAAATTCAAGAAGCGAAATTCAAAAAAAAGGCTCCAACAATATCAGTAACCTCACTGCTCGCCCGTACTACTGTGTAAAATTTCAGACGCTTGTTGTGGGGTCTAAAAGAAGATCGATTTTGAAAAACGCGTTTAGTGGGTCTAGATATAACTCACTCACCTGGTGGTGTGATGTAAACAAGGTGACTTTTTGAGAATGTGTAATCGTTAGACGAAGGCTAGATCTACAAACGAGTATCCTCAGAATTTTTAACAACTGCCTAGATTTGGGGGGTTTCTGAGGCGGTGATTGAAAGGTACCCGAGATTACGACACCTCCCCTTAACGCGAATTTAAAATTCATTCTTATATTAAATGAAAGATTTCAATTTTCATAATCATGAATCTCCACCTCGTACCAGGGTCGCAACAAATTGGAATCGGAATTCGGATGCGGTTTCCGATCCCGATCTATTTTTTCAAAACGCGACCGATCCGATTCAATCTTTCAAAAAGCGCACCGATCCGATCCAATTTTTGTACGAGCCCATCCGAATCCAAAGCCTCCGCGATCCGATTTTTTTTGAAAATTACTGGATTTGGTAATTTTTTGGTGGTCCTTGGTTTTCTTGGTAATTTTATGGTTTATTTGAAACAGTTTTCAACGCAACATATTGAACGTGCTCTTGAGGGGTGGTAAACGCAAATATGGACAAAAAATGTTATACATGCATTAATAAAACAGTATTATTAACTGTGTCCTTTCTTTAATAAGGACGCTTTTTGAAAAATATTACCAGGATCTCAATTAAAAACACGTTATAACTCACATTTACTCCAAAATATTCGAATTTCCGAAATTCTGGAAGGCAACTAAATAACAATTTTGTAAAACATTATTAACAATTAAACATGGAAATGTAAACTGGAATTGGGTTGCTTGGATCTGTAATTAATCTAAGCTGTAAAATATGAATTTACTGTGATTTTCGTCCACAAAGACAATATTGGGAAAATACTACCCCAATGTGTTTTAGCTTTGGGGTGTTTCCCCCGAGGAGATTCACCTTTAACGATCAGACGCGCGACTTGGTTAGTTTTTAAATTTAAGGGGCGTTTCAATCTCCCCGGGAAATACCCCAAAAGCTAAAACACATTCGGTATATGCTGAAAACTACTATATGCGATAAATCTACAATATGTCCTTATAAAATCTAAAATTTTTGAATTAAAAAAAAACATCATGAATTGAAACAGATTGCCAAACATAAAATGAGTATATAAATAAATTGTTTTAATGATTAACACAATTATATTGGTTATAAAAAATAATTTTGAAAAAACTTTTTAAGTTTGAGAGATAATGTAAATTGAAAAATTTTGCGTTTTTTTTGATTATTTAACAAATATCAGTTTAAACTTAGTAAACACATTTCAGTTTGAACCAACTGAATAATTTAAAAAGAAACGGTAGGTACTGTAGTAAGTACTGTACCAGCGCAAGAATGGTCCAAAAAAAGTAGAGCAGAAGCTGACTTTTAAAATATCAGAGTAGAGCAAGCAAACCTTTCGAAAAAATCAGGGTAGACGCAGAGCAGAGCATATCAAACGTTTGAAAAATTTTCAGCGTAGAGCAGAGCAAACGTTTTGAATCAAAATTTTAAGAGCATAGCAGACCCAAATAAACAAATCTCAACTTTGAGATTGCGTTTATTGGTCGTTTCTCGATATTGGAATTACAAGGGGTTGCCCAAAATTGCCGAACAGTTTTAATTTCAAAAACCTACTTCCTGGAGGTCCCTGTTTCTTTCTGATTGTAATTATATTTTAAAATTTAATTTTGTTGAAAATGAGCCCCAAATCAAGCCAAACGGCGATAAAGGGAGATACTTATATTTGAATTTCTTTTTGTTGAAAAATAGCCCCAAATCGGGCCGAAGGCGATAAAAGGGGGAAATATTATTATTTGAATTTAATTTTGTTGAAAAAATGAGCCCAAAAAATTTCGAATTTTTTCTGATGAATGGGTTCTAAGTACACATAAATTATCACCCTGTATCAACTTTGGAGCATTTTTAATGGCCTCTCAGGCCTTTTATTAAATCAGAGTCGACAGATTTAGGCGAGTTTTTTTTTGTTAACCCCCCACACCAAAACATGAAATTCCCATCACATGCTCCCAAAACGTCCATCGGCGACGCCACTTTGGGCGGTTATGCGGAGATAATAAATGCGATTATAAATATTCATTATTTTTAATGACAACAAGATCAAGGCTAGACTAAATTGGGAGGCTTATAATTTTTCTTAAATTTTAATTTTTTGTGTGCTCGATAAATGCAAGACAAAATAGAGGTTTAGTTCCGGGTATCTCATCGGAAAACATACATTTTTCAAAATCACATCTGAATAACAAAAGACTAATTAGAACACTGGCAACTCAAATCATAGTCTCGTGATTTAAAAAGCTTATCTCAATCGTCTGAAAAAACAAGTTTCGTATCCTAGCGCCAAAATGCCCGCACAAAAAATCAGAAAAAAAAAGTTTATGAATATAGTTTTTCGACTCGACCTCTGAAGTTTATTAAGCTGAATTAGAAATGAAAAAGTACAAAAATTAATATTAAAACTTATTGAGAACAGACTTAAATTTTTAAAATTTAATTTTTTTCAAAAATTTAAATTATCTTTGGTCAATATAAGCCGAAAAAATGCAGTTAAGTTTTTTCAACAAAACAAAAATTATTCCAGAGTGATATGGAAATTATAACTAAAATAAGTCAAACCTTGGCTATCTGAATCTTTTCTCTGAGTTAAAAATCTCTATTGCATAGCATACAACATGATATTTCTATTATTCTGTACCAAAAAAGACATTTCAAAAATCGGTAAAAACTATTTTGAGGAAAAAATAAATGTATTTGGAGGATACAAATAAATGTATTTGAATTCAAGATGTCAGCCACTAAAAAGAAGACAACTTCAGTTTTTCGGCCTGCTGTAGGCCTTGGATTATCGCGGGACATAAAATAAATCAAGCTCAGCTAGACTTTGCAGCAGCTTGACAAAAGACTTTGATCGCGTATTTTTGTCCTAGATGGCGTAAAATACATTTTTATAAATCTCAATTAAATCAATGGGCCGACGGAAATCATAAATTAAAAAACATGAAATTGAAATTAAATAATCCTTATTTATAATGAAGAGCAGATCTCGAAGATTTTGTTGAACTCTTAGATAATGATACAACAGACTGAGGATCTTAGTGATTATGAAGATGAAATTGAAATGCATGAAAAGGCAATGATTAAAAATGTAAATTTCGTTGAAGAAAACTAGGAGATTCTATCTAGATTCTAATCAAAAAATTTATACTTATTTCCTTCAAAATATAATAATTTGCGGAAAACCTAGAGGTTTCTTTATTTTCCGAGTTTTTAGAAGAAATCACTTGAGAAAAAAAATAAAAACTCTCAATAAAGACCAGAAGAAAAAAATAATAATACCGAGGGAGTAGTCTCAAGATAATTTTCCTAAATCTGAGTCTCCTCAGAATTTTAAATTTTATGTGTCGTATTTACGCTAGGATTTTTTTACGAAAATTGGGCCGAAAATCATAAAAATAAAGTAGGAAAAAATATCTTTTGAACTGCTAGTCGTAAAATTTAAAAAACATTAGCTAGAAAAAGAAAATTTGCGAACTCTATGACACATTTGAATGAAAGGTTTTGTGGATTAATTATTCTATCTCGTTTTGGGGATTTAAAAATCTCGCGTCCCCGATGCGTTTGGTGTGAGGGGGTTAAGTTGATTTATTATCGTATTTTGGTTGTCATTTACAGAAAAATAAATGAAAATTGACAAATACGTTAAAAAGGGCTGACAAGAATTAACAAAATAGTAAAAAAAATCTTTAAAAGGTTTTCAATGTCAGCCCATCTAGACCCTATCGTCGTTGTTTTACAATGCAGGGTTGTCATTTCCATCGAATCTTTACTGCTCGTCAGGAATGCAATATCCAATTCTTTAGGAATCAAATTTTGCGTGGAAAAGTTTGCTCAATGGGAGATGAGCACACGCTGTATCTTCCGATTTCTGTCAGAATCTTATACAGGGTCTAACAGAACTCAAATAATTTCGTTTTTACAGAAAGTATTTTTTATATTTTAAAATTAATAGAGAAATTGAATAATGACGACCTTTGTTTTCATGTAAGTCGTGTGAAATAACTGTATTATTTCGTGATTTTTGGGTTCACATTTTATATAAACATTATATACATTTATTTTTCTGTGGGAGACGAACTTTTATAATCGTTTTGCAGCAGGCAGACAGAAATAAATATATATTGAATGTGTGAGCCAAGGATAAAAAAATAATATCTAAGCAAAATAAAATGTTTAACTTTTAGACTCAATCCTTACTAAGATGGGTAAAAAGGGTCGTGCATACTTTGTAGTTTTTCTGCATTATTTATATAAGAGCAAAAGCAGTTGGCAGGTTGAAGATAATTTTTATTATTATTTATCATGTATATAAGGGTGACAAGATCTATGTAGATAGAAAAAAATGAATGGCGCGCAAAATATTCACAAAAAAGTGTAAAAAAGCAGGAAAGCAGGAGGTAATCGAACAAGAAAAATCTATAAAAATTATATAAAATAAATAAAAATAGAGTTTTTTGAAAATGAAAATTTACGCATCTACTCAATTTTGCCAAGTGACAATGTTAGCTTTGTGGTGTCGTTACATATTACCAACGGTTTATGTCCCTTTTCATGTCAGAAGCAGATCCGAAATAAAGAAACAAATGTGTATAAATAAGACACGGCATACTAACTATCATTGATATGATAGTAAAATCGCCCTTACTGCTGCGGTGTTTAATCACAAAATTTTATTTTGGTTCTTTAATTCTAAGTTAGAAGTATATTTTGAAAAATATAGAATCCAATGGGTTGAACTTGAACCATGAAACCCCCTTTTTCGGAAGTGAAAAATAGTGAACAATAATAATAGTGATATGACTAAAACTTACTTTTTCCCAGTGGGTAACAATAGTATAGTTAAGTTCAAATAAATATAATATAATAAAATGAGATCTTTGCTGTACTATTTTTTTAGATTCGTTGAAACAAAGGAAAACGACTTCTATTATAAATAACTTACGTCAATTATCTTATGAATATCTAGTGATTTTTTGTTTGGTGGATATTTTCATTCATTTGACTCGTTTGAGGCCGCTAAGTAAATAAATAAAGATCATTCTAAAATGCAGTCTAAATTAGTTTTTTATTAATTTTTGGGCGATTAGATCCCTTTTTATTTATTTCTAAAGTTATGACAAAATCTTTATGTAAAAAGAATGTTGTGCATTTGGAACAAATTGGCAGTTTGGATTTTTTACAAATGTTAAGTAATCCTTCTTAATATGCGAAACATCTCAGCAGTTTCATTCGTTTACCTCATTCTTATCTCCGTTTGGACTGGTGGCCAAGAATGACAATTTCTCTAGTGAAAAAAGCTGAAAGTTTTTTGTAATTAAGTTTTTGTGTCGGGGAGAACGAAGATATAAAGAGTTTTATTAAAAGTCTCAATTTTGTAAATTTTCAGTTTTTTATTAAAAAACTTTCAAAAAATTGAAAAAATTGTATTCAGGAGTTTATTTTCCAAAATTTTTAATGAACGTTTAAATAAAATCCTTATATTATAAAAAGTTTTAAAATTTGAGAATAAATATAGACTTTTATTTGTATTTAAACTTTTTCCTTACAGCTTTTTTGCAGGAGTAGCAATAATACAGGGAAGGTCTGAATGCATGCTTGTGTCACCAGCAAAAAATTGTGTTCGAGGCCATGAGTGACCTGAATTAATATAACCAAATTTCAGTGACTGCCGATATAAGTATAAAACAATCCGAGAAAATTTTCAGGGAAAAAGCCCATAAAATCGTAACATCTTATGTTATTTTGGTCCGCGAAAAGAATCGGTAGCTTTAATCATTTGCCAGGATTTAAATATCGCTGCACCGAAGAAGAAATTATACTGATTTCGGAAGAAATTTCATTTTCTCTCGAATGAACCTTTTTCTTCTTATAGGAACTCATTCTGATCTGGCTCTTTCAAATTCCCCTTTTTAAATAATGGGCGAAAAAATCAAAGATTGCTGGAAAAAGCATCAGAAGTCTTGCCCGGAGTGAAATTTCCATAAGTGGTAGAATAACTCTAGCAGTGTTATTCCCAATTATTTCAAAATCTCCACAATAGACCATTCCGTTAGCAAGTTCCCGAGAAAGAAGTTGGTCAGACCAAGTAGGCAAAGCGAGTGCGTTTTTGAATGATCTTTTTAATCGGTAGAATAAACGTTTTTGGGATTGTGGGGATTTCAAAATCTTTGATTAAGTGCCAATAATTATCAAAATCGTGATCATCATCTAAATTAAAATTATCATTATTTTTTTTATATTTATAGAAGTGAAGAAAAAAAGTAAGATAAATGGAGAGAGAGCGAGAAAAACACACGTCCTCCCTTTTTTTGGAAGAGCACTGAAGTCTCAGTCATTTTAGCCATCATTATTTACATAATTATTACTTTTTATAGCAGCGTATAAAAATGATCATGTGATTTTAGATAGGTCAAAAAAAGAAGAATATTAAGCATAACAAATAACATATTTTCTTATATTATAGATAGCTAACTAAAGCTTAAAAAAAAAAAAGATTTTCTGACAACCTTTTTTATTTTTCAAAACGGAAAATTTATTTGTACCTTAATTCTGTAATCATGCCTTTTGAAAATCAGGGCTAATCATAATCATTTTTTTCCACAATAAGAAATCAAACTCAAAATTTCAGCAATAACGGCGAAACACGGGCATTTTTCATAGTGGGGATAGAATTAGACAGCCTTTATTGCGTAAATGGCTGACAGATCCCCATTTAATGAACTGCCAGGTCGTCATCCATAATTGAGTCATTCACGCATTTTTTATGGGAGAAATTCCAAGAAATATTGACCTTATTATCTTGGCTGGAAAATGAGCAGGTGCTAAGCTCCATGTAGGGTGAAATTTGCATCTGAAAAACTTTCACCAGGCTTATCGACTAGCTTATTCTATCGTATTCGAAAAGTTTTAAAGTCTTTTTAGACTTTTTGAACGGGTCTTCTTCATCGATTTTACTAAACAATCTTTACGGATTGTTTAGCAGCGCTGGGGACTCTCCAAACCGCTATAAAATATTTGGTTATATTCATAAAAATTTTATAGCTTTATGTGGTAAATAGTGGCAAGGGAAATGTTTCTAGTTCAAGATGAACAGAAGAAAAATTTTAACTAGCATTTTGCAGATACTCTCGAGTTTTTCCTCAAAAAAATGATCTCGACAATTTCAATCTGTCAAAGGGTTACTGAAACAAACATTACCCCCTTCGAATTAATTTCTATGTATTATATGTTCAAGAAAAAAAGAACAAGTTTTTCGTCGAGAAGGGAATCTCTCTTTATTTATGTAAGAGTTTTGTATATTTTCCTCAAAAATATGTGTAAAGAAAAAAGTTGTTACAAAAATATTTTACAAAACAATATTGCCTACCAATAATTGCCATTTTTAATTTTTGTAAATTAACCTGCTTAGAGGCGTACTTTCACACTGCATTTACCGGAATCAATTCCAGATGAGTTGGTGGATTCAAGGTTTGAGCATTGTCGCTGATTTGCCTGTTTTAAGATGCGGTTTCTTGGCTAAATAGCTATGGTGAAATCCAAAAACTTTTTAACGTAAAGAACAACTCTTCGCAAATCAATTTAAGACATTCAGTAATCTGAATACAACTCAACCTACGCACTCACATAAACGTATAGTAAACCTCACAAAAAAACACTAAAAAGCCTTCTCCGTCAGTTTTCATTATTTTCATTTATTTTTTTGTGTCGGCTCCGACACCATTATCAAAGAATAACTCTAAGCGTTTTTTTGAAATTTGTTTTTTGTCGGACAGAAACTTCAAAAGAATTTTCAAAACGAAATCTGAAATCGAGATTTAGAGGGTTTTTCAAAGCCTACTCCTCCGCAATTTTCAAGATAAATTTTCGGTTTATTCTTTATCTGAAAGCTCAAAACTAGTTAAGAAAATCTAGAGCGTTTTTTTCGAAATTTTGAATCAGACTTTGTTCTGGAGGCATATGAAGGTTGCTATAATTTTTCAATATTTGAACACTAAAAAGCCTACTCCTCCTACAATTTAATCATTTTTTTTTATTTTTTGAGTCAAGTTCCGGAGAAGCAATATTAACAATAATCGAAAGCCTTTTTTTTAAATTTTGCTTTGACAGATAATTTTGTTTTCGACCAATTTCGTTGAATTTTTTTCGGTTTTTTGCATTTTTCCGTTAGAAGCAAAATTTTGAAAAAAAAGAGTTCTAGTTATTGTTGATATTGCTTTCCGGAACTTGCTCAAAAAATTAAAAAATTGATGTTAATTGTAGGGGAGTAAGCTTTTAGTGTTTTTTTGGAGGTTATTCAGGGTGAGTGCGTGGCGTAGTTGAATTGTATCAGACTACAATAGTATTAATATATCTTCAGGCTTGTTCTGCAGGTTCAGAAAGTTTTTCAAACCACCTCTAACCATTCATCAAGAAACCATGTATAAAACCTTCAAAAAAAGCTTAATCAGCGACAACCACTCCCTAAAGGGCTCATTTTTTCAACAAATTAAATTCAAAATATAATATCTCCCTTATCGGCTTTCGGCCGATTTTGGGCTTATTCTTTAACAAAATTAAAAATAAAACATGAATCTCCCTTTATCGGCTTTCGGCGATTTTGAGCCTTTTAAAACAAAAATTCAAAATATAATAATCTCCCTTTAGTTGGCCTTCGGCCGATTTTGGGCTCATTTTAAAAAATCAACAAAAATATAATCTCCTCAATTAAGAAAAATTAAATTCAAAATATCAATATCATGGTCCCTTATCGGCCTTCGGCCGATTTGGGGCTCATTTTTTAAAAAAATTACATCTCATAAAGATTTTCTAAAAATTGAATTTTAATTGCTATCGTCCTATAAGCCTTTCATTTCAGAGGAAGAGAGGATCAAAATTTTTATTTAAATTTTCCCAAAAAAAGTTTTTCTGGAAAAAACTACTATGCAGTCCTCAGATTTTCCCCAAAATAGCTTCAACACAGAAATGCTCCAATCGCGGCCACCTAATCAATATCTTAAATTTCAAGAAGAAGATGACGCAAATTTTTAAATTTTTTTTTTTTTTGGCGAGAATTAAATCGAAAACGCATATTTTGATTGGTACATCTCCCTCACCGTCTATTTGGTCAACGAACGTGACTGACTGCAATTTTTTCAAACAATCAAGTACGAAAATATGACTTGATGAAAATTATTTTTCTGACAGTAATGATTTTTTTTTGCTAAAAGCACTTTTTGTAGGGTTCCAAATTTTAAAAAATTATTTTAAAAAGCTGCTCCGCCCAGCGCGCGATATTTGGCAATGAGTTCTACAGCAGGGGTCCTGGATTTTTTGAGTAAATATTTTGGTGGTTAGGGTTAAAATTTATCGGAATTTTTTGACTAATAGAATTGCCAAAGTTAGACCAAAAACGTACCCATGCAAAATTTCAGCCTTTTCTGGCTCCATCGGCGGGTACGCTAACTAAAACATAAAAATATTTCGCGGTTAACAATATGTGGAAATCGACTTTCATTAAAACCGATCCGATCCCGATCCGATTTTTTTCAAGCCAACCGATCCCGATCCAAAAAAAATTTGAGGCGCGACCGATCCGATCCAAAAAAAATTTTAAGGCGACCGAGATCCGATCCGATCCAAAAAAATTTCAGATGTGCCGACCCTGCCCGACACCTTGTCCGTTGGAAAGCTCCAATCCAATGTTGCGAAATTTGGCCGTAATGATGCAGTCGCTGATTTAACTGAAACTTTTTTGCGTCTCAAACTATTTGAATCATATAGTATATGAGACCAAAATGGAGTTAACCTCAGCCAATTATCGTCACTTATTCAGCATTATTCGAATCAAACTTATCAACCGTAGTTATAACCATATATGTGAATTTATCTGTTAGACTATAAAAACAGATATGAGAACAGATATTGAAAAAAGATATAGTTATTATTATCAAATAATATAAATTATAGTCTATAATAAAAACTGGGTATATCGATAACGGGGCCTCCTGGTCGGTTTTTATTAGATTTTAGCCAACATTTTTATATAATGTTTTTCATATAACCTATTTTCATGTAAGCTTGTGCCTCTCAACAATTAAAATATCCAATTTATTTAGTACATCAGCCAAGGTTGACCCTGAGCCCATTATCGAAACAGCAAATACGTATGTGTCTTTAAATCAAATAACATAGGCCGGTTGAATATAACAAAACTGGAAATAAAGTATTCGCTTACATTTATTCTTGCCCTGGTTTTATGTCGAAGGAACGAAAAGTCAAAGTCTAGCTAACTGAAACCACGGCAAGTCTCTAAATGAATAATTGACAATTTTCGGAGTCATTTTAAAATTTTAACAAAAAACTTCAGAAATAATTTTGCTAGAAACGACTTTGAAGCCCAGGGGCTGGCATAACCTGAGCGGATCAGATCGAACTTGATCCGAGCAGGTTTTTGTCAACCTCCGATCCGATCAGTTCGATCCGATCAGGTTTTTGAAAAATGCGATCCGATCAAGTTCGATCTGATCAGGTTTTTGAAATCTTCGATCCGATCAAGTTCGATCCGATCAGGTTTTTGAAATTTGCGATCCGATCAAGCTCGATCCGATCAGTTTTTTCAAAAATTATGCCGACCCCTGCTGAAGCCTACTTTATCAGAACCATGAGGCCGGATATAAACTGCCGAAAGGGGCCGGGATATTTACAAAAGTGTGATAAAAGGATAAACAGTGTAAGTTTCTTGCTTATTCCTAAAATTAACTTTACTCTGTCAAAATAACTACAGTCTGAGTTATAAGTAAATTTGCCGTCACTCAAGGGTATAGTGGTTCCTAATTTGACATTTTCTCGATAAAATATTAGCCAAAAAAGGCCTCGAGAATATAATTCAGATAACCCAGTTTGCAAAACTAGCCTTCAGCTTGCGTCAAAAATGTGCCTAAACTTTTTTGTAAAAATTAAGTCAGTTTTAGAATAAATACACATAATTTCTCGAATATTTGGAATATATTTTACTAAATGACAGAACGCCCACGCACACTGGCCCAATCCGATCAGCGGGCGTTTTTTGCGTCTCAAACTATTTGAATCATATAGTATGCTTACACACCGTGACACATAAGCGAAACAAGAAGACATAACGCAAACGGAAAATTTATCTTCTCCCAGGTTTTTTTATAAAAAAACCGAAATTTTTCTACAACTTGTACAATAACTATTTAAAACTTAACAGTGGCCTTTTTGTTGATAAGTGCTCAATTTTTTCTAGAACATGCAAAAAACCACCGTTTGTTGGACATTACGCGGCGGAATTAACGTCTCGAAAAATCTATCTCCTCCCAGGTTAAATTTGCAAATTAGCTCAAAATTTTNCAAAAGCTAGTTCAAAACAAATAGAAACTTTACAATGGCTTTTTTTTGCACTTTCGATCCCAAAATCAAAATATAAATTTTTCAAGGTCACGTGCAAAGTTTTGCGAATAAAAATGTGCTCTGATCTTTTCGAAAATAGGCTCAAAAGAAACACTAGACAAAAAGTTGGTTTACGTCAACCCGATATTTTGAAGTTTTATTGGTCAAATTGACACAAACGCTATTTTGGAACATAATTTTAGGAAAAAATACTTAGAAACAAATCCAAAAAACGCAAGATTTTCGAAAAAAAATTTGTTGTCATTTGGGTTGTTTTATGCGTTCAGAACATAAACAATTGATTTGATGCATTTTCATGACGAAACAACGGCAGAAAATGTAGGAACCACCATACGGTATGGTCCATACCCTCAAGTTTTTTTCCACGTTTTTTCGATTTCTCTGCACTTCCGAAGTTCAAATGTTGATTTTTTAACTGTATTTCTTTACATGAAGATGAAATTAACCGTAACGCGTCGTATATACTTTATTTATTTAAATTTTTATATAATTCGGCTTTTAAAAAGACTACGGAAATTGTGTAATTATCAGTTTTTCTGAAAAAAATTGAAGACCATGAACGGATTCGGACCAATTTTATTTTCATTTTATCATTTATAAGATACTTGTGCTCAGTTTGAGCTACCTAAAAATGTAATTGAATAAGTTGTTTTCAAAAGCCGAATTATATAAAAAAAGTTGGCTTAAAATCTGGTAAAAAACGACCTGTTATACATTTTGAATATATAGTTATCTAAAGTTTAGATTCTAAACCGCGAACAGAACTTACACACATAAATTTTAAACATAGTTGTTTTTGATCGTCATGCTGGTTTTAATACATAATTTTTTACCAATTTAATTCAACACAATATTTACCAAGTTCAACTGACCTCGTTAGATGTTACTAATAAAGAAAATTAGAACTTACTCTACGAATGAAATCTATTTTCAAAATATTTATACTTATTACAATGCACTCGTTAAGAGTGAGGTATAATTAATCAAGGAAATGGATTTCTGATTAACAAATAACCTATAGAAACAGGGCACGTTTTGTAAACCCGAAAATCCTCCCATAGTCATTAACAAAAATAACCCAATTCTTGTTCCAGAAAAGGTGCTTATATGCGTAACAGCAGAAACTAAAAGTTGTTTTCGTCAGTTCAGTGTCCTAAAGTGCCAAAAACCACAAAGCTTTTTTTGACTGTTCAAATCGCCTTATGTGACCATAAGTTGAAATTTAATTGAAGACCGTCACAGACCGACTCACGATGAGAATTTAAAGGACCATGAATCTGGGACAGTAAATTACAAATAAAGACGTTCAGTTTGAAAATAGCTACAACAAAATTCAAAATAACCATTTATTTAAGTTTTTGTATAATACTGAATGTATTCTGTATACATTCTGATAAAATCACAGCTTTCAGGCCACTGATGTTATCACAATGAAATATCGTCATAAATCACGCAGTAAGACTGCCGATTGACCATCTGTTTACTCAACCCGCTGGTGGTATTTATCTTATAAATACCACAATTTTTACTGAATTATTATCAAAAGAATAACCAAAGTATCAAATCAAATCTTATATCTGTGTTAAGAAATAAAACACTTTTGGTCATTTATTGTAATCTTTTACTGGTGTTTTAAATCATAGGCATACCGATTATGTCTCACTGGTGCAAGAACCGGTAGAACCTGTACAACGCCTCCACTCGGCCACTCACGACTGTATTTTATGCGAGATGTGAGAAGGCGAAAGCCCATTCTCAAACATCTCGTTTATATATTCCTAATATAGAACTTATGTTTCCATAAACGATGAGTTGGTGTTCGGTTTTGAGAGGAGCAACGTGTAAGCGACGTGTGAGCGTAAGGAGAGTAGAGCGAAGGAGAGAGAAAGGGAATATGTGGCATCTCTCTAAATGACCGCACATCTCCCTCTGCCATCTCAGAAAATCAATATCAATGGATTATTCACCAGATTGAACATCTCATTTATCCCATTGAGGTTCACAAAGTCATAAACAATTATTTTAAGGGATTATTAAGCTTATTGACACTTCTTAAGCATTAGGTTTCATACAACTGATAAAAAATTATTTGAAAGGATAATTACTTTAAAATTGAACACTCATCTCATCATTAAGTTCACAAACTGATGACAAAATTATTTTTGAAGGATATTTAACTAAAATTGAACACTTCTTAAATACCATTACGTTATAAACTGATAAACAATTATTTGAAGGATAGATTCTTAAACTTGAACACTCATTCATCTATTAAGTCACAAAAGATAAAAATAAGATTTGAGGGATTATTTAACACAAATTGCACACTGTCCTTAAGCAATTAAGTTCATAAACTGATAAAATTTATTTGAAGGGATAATTAACTCTGAAATTATAATTACATCTAAACTATTCGATCTGGCTCTGGCTGTCACATCCAATTAAAACTTAACGCACTTATAGTTAACATTGAATATAAAGGGTCATCAGGAGGATCTACGTGCTCGTCAGAATTCTAAACCTCTGGCAGAATTTCTCTGCTCAAAATTTATTTTTTGCCCTTTCAATAATTTCCAAATTCAATGTTTCAAATTCAAAATAATTGCATTATTATAAAGATACTAAAGTTGTAAATTAGCGACTTAGCTCTCGTGAATAATATTTTGACCTTTGTTTACTCAGCAATGGTATTGAGACAAAATGGATATCTTACCCGATAGTTTGGTCTCGGATCTTTTTCCCGCGCAATTTTTTGTTTTGGTTTTTTTAAGGCTAAAAAAAAGAAATTTCGGGTTTTATTGGAAATCTTAGAAGAAATCTCTCCGCCTTCGCTCTAAACTCTCTTACGCTCACACGTTGCTCCCTCTCAAAACCCACCTGCCCACTATCGTTTTATGGACTATAGTCTATGATAGGAAATGAGGCTTCGTGGGGTAGAGAAATCACTAGACTCGATAATATTTTGGGGTGAGCCGAGACTGGGCTTTGTTTCTATTAAATCGTTTTTTTAATAGAATTTCCGATAGCCCTATCTTTTATTAAAAGTCTTCCTCGCGATATTCGGAGAGGTGAACGTATTTTTGACCAAGTCATAATTTGACAGAATAAATAAAATATTTTTTTTGCATTAAAAAAAGAGAAACAAAATGTCTTGAATTTGGAGCCATGAATAACCAAAAAATAGAAAAAAGGCATTAAAATTTTTATTACTAAGACAATATTGATGAACTTAATTATGCAAAATCATCTGATATATCTTCTACACCTTTGCTTAGAATGCGTAGTCACGTCGATTTTTTTGTAATCTTCTATTGGTTCTCCTATTTGTGCTAACGCATTATAAGCAAAGTGTGATAAAGGGATACACGGTATATCTTTATCACCCTTTGTTGAATGCGTAAGCCACTACTCTTTTCAACGTGTGATTTTAACGTTGTGGCTACGCAATTCTAACCAAAATGTGATAAAGGGATACAATGATACTCTATATACAGCTTGTCTACAAATAGATTTTGGTTAAAATTCAACCATTCTGGGTTTTATTTCTAAAACATATATGTGCAAAATTTTACGGCGTGTACTTTAATATATTAATATTTTTCCAATTTTGTATATAAAAAATTTGTTATCTTACTTTAGTTTGTGTTAATCAATGACATTGAACAAAAAACTAATCAGTGGGCATGATTCTTATTATTTAGCTTAAAATCTGATTTATTTTGAAGCAAGTGCTAATACTTATAGGTTATGTTATATCTATAACTATAGAGCTATAGACTATAAGTCTAGCGACAACATCAATCGTTTCAAACATTTGTTGTCGGGGGAAAAAAAAAAAAAAATTATTTCTAAAGAGGCAAGAGTCGCACCTTAGCAAATCGGGAAAATCGGAACCGATCCTCTTTATACTTTACAAATTTTCTTCCGATACGATCATGAACACATTACGAATTCAATCTGTCGACCGAAATTTTCCTACATGGAAATTTTTTAACAGGGATATAAAGTAAAAAACGGCGAAAGTTAGTGTTTTTAATCAAAAACATTTTTGCCCCAAAATTCTCCTATCTTTTCAAATGCTTGGTAAATTTTAACTAATTGAAAATTTCCGAATGCCGACTCAAAAGTTTCAAAATAGCAAACGATTTCAAAGGTTTGCTAATAAGTAATTATATCTTAATCAGCTAAAGCTAACCGATAAAAGCATAACAAATTATAGTGACTATATTTTTTCTCATACAAGTATTTTTTTTAGAAAAATATGTTTGTTATCAACAAATACCTATCAGAGTCTAGCTTTAGAAAAAATGCTTTTCCCGTTTCACATTTGTTGATTATAGATATGTTCTATTTAGAAGGCAATTCTACTATCCCAACCGATTTTTTTTTTTTTTTGGGCCCCCCTAAAGAACAAAATGAATATCGGACAAAAATCATACAAAGGCAATAAAGTCTGGGAAAAGGCCGAACTCATAATATATATACAGAGCTACAAAGAATCACAGCTTATTTCTTTGAGGAAAATGGCTTCTGATATTGGAAAATGTGAGAGAAAAGAAATTCGAAAATTTCAATATTTGAAATTGAAAATTGACCGTCTTGGTGGGTGGTATATGGAGAATCCGAAGAAAAAAATTGGGTTTTATCAATCTGAAGTTACAAGGTGTTTGATATCAGAAATTACGCGAATTCAATATTTACAATGATACACGTCGCAAATGCGCAAAATTGACTGGCGTGTTTTAAACGAGAAACACTGAAAAACAATCTGATCCCATGGTAATAGAAAAACTGGGAAAAATGAAGAGTGCTGTTTTGTGGTCGACCTGGGCATTTAGTAAAAAGCTGTGAAATTTTACAAAGAATTAAAATGAAGAAAAAATCAAGACAACTGAATGTTGTGGAAGTAAATCAAATAAGTGAAATAAGTATAGGCAATTTGTCGATTCAAACTGAAAAAAAAGTGCCGACCTCGAAAAGAATCAAAAAAAATTTGCCGATTCCGGCTGTTAAAAATGTGCCAATCCAGACTGTCAAACAAGTATCGATTCAAACTGTCAAAAATGTGTCGATCCAAACTGAAAAAAACGATCTTGAAAACTTCAAATTCAACTCAGACAAATATAGAAATTCCAAAGAAAAT
>SCLH01000627.1:49894-60876 GCA_004367855.1 Oikopleura vanhoeffeni
TTTTCTATTTTCTTGGACGCAATAAAGAAAAAACGAGTTTTAAAATTTTTGAAAAACTGAGTGAAAACTGAAAATTGTCTTATCTTTGAAGAATACAAATATTTTACTTCTTGTATATGTGTAATCAGTTAAAATCTGAATTATTTTTCGGATTAAGCGTAGTTTAAATAAAAAAAACAAACACAAAAGTTATTGTTGATCATTCTTGTAATTTGTATGAAAAAATTGATACTGTGATGTTAGTTTGTCTAAAAATGGTTCTCAAGTGATCATGTTCTGTGTTTTTACTCATCAAAAAACTTTTGTAATTCATTTTGTTAGATGTATGCCTCTCAAACAAAAATTCTCAAAAATTTCAAAAGAAAAAAATTTTAAGGTTAAAATTCATGCTGTAATATTCATCAGAATTTTTTTTGGTTTCATTGGATCATGTTATTAGTTTGATTCAAGTCAAAAAAAGTAACCTAGATTTTCCAATTTATGTCTCTAAAAAAACTAATGTATATAAAAAAAAAAAATTCAAAAATAAAAATTTGATGTTAAAATTTATGCTGGTACATATTTAGCTGAACGAAAAAAAAATTTTTCAAGCAATAATGTATTAGTGTGATTTCCGAAAAAAAAATTTATCGAAAATTTTCCGATTTATACCTTAATCTGAAAAAACAAAAAAAAAAAGCGAAGGGCCAAAATTGAAAATTTAAAAGTGTCAATTTGACCCCTGTCCCCAACTTCTAATCAAAAAATTTTTTTTTTCAAAAATTCTTTCCAGATGGCGCTTCCTATCTTAATATGCATGAGCACTAACGGACAAACTTTGTTTCTATATAAACTGTGAAAAACTGGTTTTTTGGGACTTTTTGACGGTCTTCGTTTGAACCTATAGTAACCCTTTGAAATTTTTTTCATATATTTTTTTTGAACTCGTGGGAATATTATTTTAGTACTTCTTAAAAGCAAAAAAAAATTAAGCGCGGAGCAATTTGAAAATCGCATTTCCGCCACCCCTACTGTAGACACTCTTTAAACTTATTTTCTCTGTTTTTAAATATACTACTGTAAAAATGAAAAGTATGAATATACAAAAGAATGAAAAAATATAAATATTTTTGAATAAAAATTCAACTAACCGCGGTTTGGAAATGAATTTCTTCTTTTGTGCCCTTACTATTTATTTTAGAGAATCTATTCAACTCGATGGATATGTTGGTGTTTTCCATGTTTTATGTACTTCAATGTTTGATCCTTAACATAAAAATAAAATAACATTTCAAAAAATTAGATTATTTGAAACTTTCAGTTACAATAAATTTCTGCATGTTAATAACATAAATCAATAATTTCCGGTTATTCCTCTTTTTTTGCGAATCATATAAATATGATTCATATTTGATACTTTGTTGGTTGCTGTATAGTATAAAACAATACTTGAATCGCAAAAATCAAAATATTCTGGAAATCGTATAATAATACTTATAATATACAGGGATTATCTTATAAATTCCGGGATATATCTTATCATATTTATGAATAAAATTAATTGTTGTCAAAAATTGCGATATGGGGCATTTTGCGGTGCATTTGGAGATATGAGGACAGAATTTAAAATTTTTTTGCTAAAAAATAAAAACGCGTAGGCGTTCGAAAAGTGACGTCATATCTCGAAACAATTTTTTTTAATTTTATAAGAGTTTTCAACAATATTCGATTGGAAGTGAATACACTGGTGCACGACCTTATCCGTACGCCTCAGCTCCGGCCGAAAATCGTACGGATAAGGGTACAAACGTACGAAAGTGTACTGTTTGGTAGTCGAGTGAAAAAAAAGAGCAAAAAATTGATTTTGTTTTACTATTTTCGTTGAATATAGATGGCTTTAATGTTGAATAACAAAATTTTAGATAGTTGATTTTCTTTAACTTTCGTTTAAAAATAATCGGAATAAAAATTTCAAAGCAATTGAAAAATGCCGACATAACGCTTTAAAGTGACAATAATCACTTATACGGGCGAAAGAAAACCCAGAGCTCGCTGTCTGAATTAATCGAAGTAAGGCGGGAGTTGTCTTAATGATTGTCTTCATGTTATGATTGTAGGCAAGGCTTGCCTGATATTGGGGACGCGCTAAATTTGATCGGTGTGTAATTAACTCAAGCAATCACTTAGACAACATTAGTGGGATTGCGAATTCGAGCTATAGACATATTAAACGTTCTTGAGATGGAGTTTCCGTTGAAAAAGTATTAGTCGTTTGTTGGCGAAGTCTACATCCAAGAATTATTTTGCAAGAATAAAGAAAAATACTAAGATCTTTGAAGCAATACCGGGTTAGAAAAGCATCAAAAAGACGATCAAAAATCATGCTCGAGTAATGAACAGATTTGACTGTTGAGTTCAAAGAAACGTTTTCAAGATGAAATTTAAAAACTCTTCAAGAATCAACTCACCTGGCGCAAGGCATAAAAAACGTGGAAATTTTTAAAAATGAGAACAAAATTCAAATTAAGTGCTGTCGTGAAAATGAGACAAAATTTTAACCTGAAAAATTATGATTTTCCGAATACGGCAGACGTGAGAGGAAATACAAAAATTGTTTCCACTAAAGGCAAGGCTTCACAACCACAGAAAAAAAAAAAAAATTATTTTGGCCAGCAAAATCGGAAAAGAACCTAAAAATTCTCATTTTCTTAGTTTCATGATTAAGTTTCAAATTTTTCTTTCTTATCAAAAATAAAGTCATTATTTTATCGAATTGAACATAATTTCAAGAAAAAATAAATTAATTTTCCTCGAACTGTTTTTTCAAAAACACATACAAGGTTGTTTCTGTAACATCGTGAACAAGTTGGCGGTTAAGGGTATATTGAATTTGTTGATTCAAAAATTAGCATACAATGAAGTTTCTGCTCTAGGACTTAAAATTGTAATAGACACCAAAGTGAGGTTCTTCTGGTTTACCTGGATGTTAATCTTGACATCGACCTTACCCGAACCGAAATTACAGATTAATTCAATTTTGAAGACAACTTTGACGTCGAGATTCATATTTTCAGAAACTTGGAAAAAAAATATTGAAAAATTACAAACATGAAAAATCTGTTCCTCATTTCAAGATTTGAACGTGACGAGTGACAATAAGAAGTTGTATCAATAATTTGACTATTTTCCCTAAAAAAATCCGTCGACTTGCCTGCTCCTTTAAATTCCAGGAAAAAATAATGACGAAAAAGATTATAAGCCGAGATCTGCATCGGTTATGCAACCAAGAAAACAACTGAAATTAACTGATTTATTCAAAAAACATAGCAATTTATTTTGGTTGCATTAAAAGTCCTTTATTCAACCCAAATAGTTCTAAAAACGTGCCAAGTTAAGCTGTTAATCTCAATTTATTTTTTGAAGAAAATCTGAAAAAATTTAAGAAACATCTGGAAAATGGTTCACTAATTTTTTACCGTACGGATAAAGGCGTACGGATAAAGGTGTTTCGTCAACTTCCCAAAAAATCGTACGGATAAGGGTACAATCGTACGGTTAAGGGTGCGTCGGATAAGGGTGCACCCAGTGTAACAAAATGCGTAAAGTTATAAAATAGTAATTAACGACGTTTCGGATATTTTATTCCATATTCCATGGTTATTGCACAAAATAAAAAATTGCGTAAAATTAAATACTTCACCCAAACCGCCATCAAATAAAAGTGAAAAGATTAATTTGAGATAAATAAATTTTGAAAATGACATCATTCATAGACGCCCCAAAAAGTAATTTGTTATAAACCTTATTAAAAAATCAGCGTATTAGACATTTTTGGCAATATTGGAACATTCGTCGATATTGGGAACATTCGGCAAATGATTGGCGCTGGGAGTATTTTTAGCTAAAAATTGTGAAATGTAAGTAGATTTTTTCTCGGGCAAGTTCGCCGATATCGCCCCCTCCAACGTATAAGATAAATATATTATATTTGAGCTAGCGTGAATTTCGACCAATTTTAACTTGAGAATTAAGAAAATCAATTTCAAAAGACGTGGTGGCCCGATCCCGACCTGGTCACGATTCCAAAAATCCGATGCCTGCTGAAAGTCTTAAAAGTCACTTTGTATTTTGTGCCCATCGTAGTAAAAAATTTCCAGCATTTAAAGGGGGTGGCCATAAGTCCAGCAGATTGGTACATTTTAAGTGCGATATATGAAAAAATAAAATATGAAATTTATTTTTTTATTTTTATCTCAACTAAAAGTGTTCATTCTTAGCAAAAGTTTATATCTTTATTTCTTATACGATAGCAATAGGAACTAAAACCCTCTGGTCTGGTACTGGGATAACTGGGGTTTATTAATCTTTGTTGCCGTAGCAAGCTGGGTAATAAGATACTTAGCTTGCAGAACTTCTTAGATCCGTTAGATCAACTTGCAAATGATATCTCCTGCGGATTAAGTAAGTCAAATCTTTGGATTAATGTAGATACAACCTAGTATTCAATTACTCCACAGTTTAACTAAATGTAATTTTCCTACTTACTCGTCTCAGCGTACTCTCTTGAATGAGTTTAACCTAAACGGGAACCGAGTAATGTCGAGTTGATTGCTCAACTTGCGTACCAGCTTATTGTTAGCGGCCAATCTTAGAAATCTAGCGTAGGCTTACTGCCTACACATTACTTCTGTAAAACACCATTCTACGTTCTGTACACAGAACATGATATTGTGTATAACCTAAGTTATGTGTGGGAAAATAACTTAGCGTGCTACGTCCCAGGTATACAAACAAGAATTTCGCAGAAATTTCTATACTAAAGCTCTTTCTAAAAATTACGTTTTATTTGTTACCGAAATAAAACTTAAAATATAACCTAAAACCTAACTTCTATAATTTGCCTGATCTACTGTAATGAACACCCGAACATCCTTAATAAGATTTTGTCAGCCCCTACAATTCTACGGAAAATCCTAACAATTCCTAAAACCTAAGAAAAAAAAAATTTTCAAAGCAGTTTTTCAAAAACAACCAGCTGAACTTAACATAACAAATAAGATTCTCTTCAAAGTAATACACTTTTATTTCTTTCTTCATCTCGACTAAATGCTTTGCAGCAAAATTTTCTTCGATTACCAATCCTTCTCAATAAAATCATTTCAATAATCAATATGTCTCCGTCCAGCTCTGCATCTAACTCATACATCCGCCTTATCTCAAAACAGTTATACTCGAGTGCTAGAGCAATACCTTAGACACGGCGGGGCATGCCGCTGAGTTCACTTACAAGTGGAAACTCCAGCTCAAAAATGGGTTCTTGTTAAGATACAGTTTTCTATAGTTTTCGCATTTCAGCCTTCAATCGATCCATCCAATCCACTTTTCACTGCCAAACTCAATAACAAAAGATTTCTCTGTTTATTGAACTTTGAAGGCTCATTTTCTGCAAAAAAAAAAAAAACGTTTAGGAAAATCCAGTTGATACCTCAGCATACAATGTAATCCATATTAATACTCAGCAATGCAGGTTCACTCAGTATGCAACAGTTTACCTATCATACTCCAGATACAGAGTTTCGAAAAAGCATGCAGGGTTTCCCAAGCTATACAATGCGCAGAGTATACGAAACACCCACAAAATGAATAAAATCTACCTCATTAGTAACTCTGAGTAACAAAAGTTTGGCCCATCAAAATGGAATTGAAAGGCTCAGACGATCCGGCAGCTTCATTTTGCCCTTTTAGATCTTTCTTGAAGTTTGTTGACATCCGTAGCCAGCTGCGAATTTCCACCGCAAGTTCTGCTTTCTGATTTTCTGGGACGCATCATGTAAATCCGACATGCTTTTACAAACACCCGTTTCCGCCTTTGCTGTTCTGTCAAAAACCGGTTAAATCGGTTTTTTGACTCGAACACTAACACCTGGGTCTGATTCTGATTCTGACATCATTTGTTCGAAATCGTGCTTTTCCGAACAAGTAGTAGATTTAAAGTATCAGTATTTTGGCAAAAACTGTGTCCACGCGATGTTCTGCAGCAAGCTTGGTATCGCCTCCCGCATCTAAAGCTATCGCCTCGTATGCTAAGCTACTCACCTCTGCATGCTAGCTATAACCTCTGCATGCTAAGCTATCGGCATGGGCACAAGTTTGTTGAAAGTCCTTCAAAGTTTCGCTCGAGGAATTTTGTTAAAAACTCCAACTGACTTGGTTATTCCCAAAAATGAACTGAGCTTTCGCCGCTTTCAATGACACCTCGTAAGGTTATCGATTCAAAATACCGGAAACTTGTGAAATTTCATTCACCCTTCTGGTTACAAGCTACAACCAGCTGTGCATTCGAAAAAGCTGTCGCTGAAAATCATCTGTCGCTTCACCCAGCATCAACTTGCAACAGTTTTTTTTCCCATCACCACTTTGTGTTCATTCAAAGAATACAAGTCCCGTCTCAAATTTTCGGTAAGTAGCTCGCTATTGATCTCAATTTCTCTAGGGGCTAAAGTGAGATCTTCAACGATAGCCCTCTCATTGATTTCCGAACTTTTACTGCAGCATTCAACTTCAGTAGGCACTACTTATTTTAGTAGGCACACTTCTCAGTTTGGGTCAAACGGNCCAAACAGAAACTTGCTTACAAAACTGACGGAATTATATTTTCAAAATGTATCTCCTCCCTGGGTGTTCAAGGCACACATTCGAAACTTAAATGAATGTGCAGCTGAAAAGTCCACGAAAATCAGTGAGGAAAGTTTTGTTCAACTTCCTTGAATTTGGCTACAAAATCAACCAAAAACAGTATTTTTTCCCTATTTTAGGTGTCTCAATCAAAATGTATCTCCTCCCTGGATTTTAAATAACCTATTCGAAACTTACAAAAATGAGCAGCTAAAGAGTCTGTGCAGACCATAAAGGAGAGTTTCGGCCAAATTTGTTTCTCTGTTTTCTATAAATCTTGTTTCGATTATCAAAAAATTCACAAATTTCAACTTATTTTATCAAATATTTATAGCAACATAAAAAAGGGCTTTCCAGACCATATATCTTAATTAAATTATTATCCATGCCTCACTTTATTGACTTCCCAATTTGGAAATCCCAAATGATAATAATAATATGATGAGAATTTGAGCTGTCCCAATTGGACAAGTGGCGCGTCATCGCTATTTTGATTTCAATTTTTTTCGTGAAATTTGACCGATTTCCCGCAAACGGATTTTAATGTTTGACAAGGTTGCAGGTGAATTTAAAAAAAAAATTTATTTCCAATCTAAATTTTTTTTTTTGCTTTACAATATTATACATAAAATGTTTTTGTCGGAGCAAAAAAGTTTTGCTGTTCCTACCTTACTGTAGACACTCTTTAAACTTAATTTTCTCTGCTTTTAAATATACTACTGTAAAAACTGAAAAGTATGAATATACAAAAGAATGAAAAATATAAATATTTTTGAATAAAAATATTCAACTAACGCGGTTTGGAAATAATTTCTTTTGTGCCCTTACTATTTATTTTAGAGGAATCTATTTAACCGGAATGGATATGTTGTGTTTTCCATGTTTATGTACTTCATGTTTGATCCTTAACATAAAAAATAAAATAACATTTCAAAATTAGATTATTTGAAACTTTCAGTTACAATAAATTTCTCATGTTAATAACAATAAATCAATAATTTCGGTTATTCCTCTTTTTTTGCGAATCATATAATATGATTCATATTTGATACTTTGTTGGTGCTGTATTAGTATAAAAACAATACTTGAATCGCAAAAATCAAATATTCTGAATCGTATAATATATTATAATATACAGGGATTATCTTATAATTCGGGATATATCTTATCATATTTATGATATAAATTATATTGTGTCAAAAAAATTTGGCGATATTGGGCATTTGCGGTGCATTTGGAGATATGAGGACAGAATTTAAATTTTTTGCTAAAAAATGAAAAAACGCGTAGGCGTTCGAAATGACGTCATATCTCGAACACTTTTTTAATTTTATAAGGAGTTTCACAATAGGTTCGATTGAAGTGAATTACACTGGGTGCACCCTTATCCGTACGCCTCAGCTCGGCCGAAAATCGTACGGATAAGGGTACAACGTACGGATAAGTGTACTGTTTGGTAGTCGAGTGAAAAAAAGAGCAAAAAATGATTTTTTTTACTATTTTCGTGAATATATAGGCTTTAATGTTTGAATAACAAAATTTTAGATAGTTGATTTCTTTAACTTTCGTTTAAAAATAATCGGATAAAAATTTCAAAGAAATTGAAAATGCCGACATAACCTTTAAAGGTGAAAATAATCACTTACGGCGAAGAGAACCCAGAATGCTCGCTGTCTGAATTATCGAAGTATATGGCGGGAGTTGTCTTAATGATTGTCTTCAGTATGATTGTAGGCAAGGCTGCTTGATATTGGGACCGCTAAATTTGATCGGTGTGTAATTACTCAAGCAATCACTTAGACAACATTAGTGGGATTCGAACTCGAGCTATAGACATATTAAACGTTCTTGAGATGGAGTTCCGTTGATAAAAGGATATTAGTCGTTTGTTGGCGAAGTCTACCATCAGAATTATTTTGCAGAATAAAGAAAAATACTAAGATCTTTTGAAGCAATACCGGGTTAGAAAGCATCAAAAAGACGATCAAAAATCATGCTCGAGTATGAACAGATTTTGACTGTTGAAGTCAAAGAAACGTTTTCAAGATGAAATTTAACTCGTTCAAGAATCACTCACCTGGCGCAAGGCATAAAAAACGTGGAAATTTTTAAAAATGAGAACAAAATTCAAAATTAAGTGCTGTCAGTGAAATGAGACAAAATTTACCTGAAAAATTATGATTTCCGATACGGCAGACTGAGAGGAAATAAAAAAATTGTTCCACTAAAGGCAAGGGCTTTCACAACCACAAAATTATTTTGGCCAGCAGAATATCGGAAAAGAACCTAAAAATTTCTCATTTTCTTAGTTTCATGATTAATTTCAAATTTTTTTCTTATCAAAATAAAGTCATATTTTCGAATTGAACAATAATTTCAAGAAAAATTAATTATTTTCTCGAACTGTTTTTCAAAACACATACAGGTTGGTTCTGTAACATCGTGACAAGTGGCGGTTAAGGTAATTGAATTTGTTGATAAAAAATTAGCATACATGAAGTTTCTGCTCTAGGACTTAAAATTTTAATATGACACCAGTGACTCACTGGCAGTGAGGTTCTTCTGGTTTACTGGATGTTAATCTTGACATCGACCTTACTCCGACCGAAATTGAACAGATTAATTCCAATTTTGAAGATAACTTTGACGTCGAGATTCATATTTCAGAAACTTGGAAAAAAAATATTGAAAAATTACAACAGAAATCTGTTCCCATTCAAGATTTGAACGTGACGAGTGACATAAGAAGTTGTATCAATAATTTGACTATTTTCCCTAAAAAATCCGTCGACTTGCCTGCTCCTTTAAATTCAGGAAAAAATAATGGACGAAAAAGATTATAAGCCGGAGATTCTGCATCGGTTATGCAACCAAGAAAAAAACAACTGAAATTAACTGATTTATTCAAAAAAACATAGCAATTTATTTTGTTGCATTATAAAGTCTATATATTCACCCAAATAGTTCTAAAAACGTGCCAAGTTAGCTAGTTAATTCATTTATTTTTGAAAAAATCTGAAAAATTTTAGAAAATCTGGAAAATGGTTCACTAATTTTTTACCGTACGGATAAAGGCGTACGGATAAAGGTGTTTCGTCAACTTTCCAAAAAATCGTACGGATAAGGGTACATCGTACGGTTAAGGGTGCGTACGGATAAGGGTGCACCCAGTGTAACAAAATGCGTAAAGTTATAAAATAGTAATTAACGACGTTTCGGATATTTTATTCCATATTCATGGTTATTGCACAGAATAAAAAATGCGTAAAATTAAATACTTCACCAAACGCAATCAAATAAAAGTTGAAAAGATTAGATTTGAGAAAATAAATTTTGAAATGACATCATTCATGACGCCCAAAAAGTAATTTGTAATATAAACCTTATAAAAATCAGCGGTATTAGGCATTTTTGGCAATATTGGAACATTCGGCGATATTGGAACATTCGGCAATATTGGCGCTGGGAGTATTTTAGCAAAAAATTGTGAAATTACGTAGATTTTTCTCGGCAAGTTCGCCGATATCGCCCCTCCCCGTATAAGATATATTATATTTGACCTAGCGTGAATTTCGACCAATTTTAACTTGAGAAATAAGAAAATCAATTTCAAAGACGTGGTGGCCCGATCCGACCTGGTCACATTTCCAAAAATCCGATGCCTGCCTGAAAGTCTTAAAAGTAACTTTGTTAATTTTGTGCCAATCGTAGTAAAAATTTCCAGCAATTTAAGGGGGTGCCATAAGTCCGGCAGATTGGTACATTTTTAAGTGCGATATATGAAAATAAAATATGAAATTTATTTTTTTATTTTTATCTTCACTAAAAGTGTTCATTCTTGCAAAAGTTTATATCTTTATTTTCTTATTACGTAGCAATAGGACTAAAACCCTCTGGTCTGGTACTGGATACTGGGGTTTATTAATCTTGATTGCCGTAGCAAGCTGGGTATAAGATACTTAGCTTGCAGAACTTCTTAGATCCGTTAGATCAACTTGCAATGATATCTCCTGCGGATTAAGTAAGTCACAATACTTTGATTAATGTAGATACAACCTATGTATTCAATTACTCACAGTTTAACTAAATGTAATTTCTCTACTTACTCGTCTCAGCGTACTCTCTTGAATGAGTTTACCTAAACGCGGAACCGAGTAATGTCGAGTTGATTGCTCACTAGCCAGCTTATTGGTTAGCGGCCAATCTTAGAATCTAGCGTAGGCTTACTGCCTACACATTACTTCTGTATACACCATTCTACGTTCTGTACACAGAACATGATATTGTGTATACTAAGTATGTGTGGGAAATAACTTAGCGTGCTACGT
>SCLH01000627.1:61155-87806 GCA_004367855.1 Oikopleura vanhoeffeni
GGTGGCGGCATCTCCTTCGATTCTATCATCCGGATTGCCTTTCTCAGCACCGTGTCTGCCCGTTGTTTAGTAGCTAACTGGCCGTCGCCTCCGTTAACTAAACTGTCACAGGTCACGTGCTTGTTTATGCCTTTTGCTTTTTGAACTACAGCAAAAACTGTTTCAAAAGCTTCTTCTGGCTCTTCGAAGCTTGCAGTTTTCATTTCTTCATCAAACACGGTAATCGAAGATTTTACATCCTTGTGAAATCTCCATTTCGATTTCAAACCGTTGCAGAGCTCATGCACCGCTTTCACAAACATTGTCATCGACGCCGGTGGTATGTACGCCATTTGACAAATGCTGCATGCATTGAGGTCACATTCTGCATTCTCCGTTCTCGAAATGATGTCTACAGCTCCAATTTCAACAATAGTACTAGCTAGATGGTGCACCTGCAATCTCAGCCCCAACAGATCTCTGAAAAACTTGTTGATCGTTGTAACCGTTGATGATATAAAGCTTTCAGCAAATCTTTTTGCAATTGAAGTTAAGCTTGCAGAATCTGTAAATACAATTACCGGTAAAAGAGCACTTTCCAAGTAGTGTCTCCAGTAATTGCATGCACCTACCAGTCCTGATAGTTCTAGAACACACGACGATGCGAATGTTTTTCTTTTAGCATCAATTCGTTTTCTAGAGTAGAATTCCACAATGTAGTAGTTTCCACTCGCGTCTTTTCGAGCAAGGATTGCACCAAAACCTTTGGCGGATGTATCGATGAAAACGTAGGCTTGTTTGTTTCTATCGAATGGCTTTAAATGAGTTAGCTCAACTAAAGCTCTGTACACCTTTCCAAATTCTTTTCTGAGCATTCCATCCGCAGCATCTCAGGGTATTTCGGTTTTTCCATCTTTTCCCAACCATTTTCGTAGGATGGAAAATATGTCGGTTGATCTGTGCATGAATCGCGCCAGAAATGTGCACAAACCTAGGAATGATCTCAGATCTGTCACCGTCTTCAACGTCTCCGGCGTGCTCTCCAGTGCCTTCAGTTTTTGATGCGGTGACGGAAATATCTTGCCGCACTTTATCATCGCGCCCAGGAAGTTCATCTCCTCCAAAAACATTTTCAGTTTTGAGCCCTTGCTCCTGAGGTTGTTGTAGACCACGCACTTCAGGAATTCTTCGGAAATCTCGTAGAATTCATCTTCCGATTCTGCATACAGAAAACCATCATCCATGTATCTGGACATGTTTGTTTTGAATTTGGCAAAGATCTGCAAGAATGCATTTCTTACCAGTCCCATGGATCCGACCCAGCCGATGCAGCATCTAGTGTAGACCATGATGCCGTGATATGGGTGGGTTACCCCGAAATGTCCCCACATGCTCTTGTGCATGGGTATGTTTGGGAACGCTTTCTTAATGTCAAACTTGCATTTTCACGGATGTACTGATGCTATTGCAGCTTTGTGGGACACCTCGGCTAGGTTGTCCGTTTCGAATGATGGAACTCGTGAAATATTGTTCACTCTCTGGTTGCATACAACAACCAGCCTAGCATTCGAAAAAGCTTGAATTTGACCATCATCGGTCTTTTTCTCCACCAGCATCACTTGCAGTAGGTTCTCCACTACCACTTCATGTTCATCCGAAAAAACCAGTACTCCATCTCTGAAATCCTCATCTAGCTGCTTCGCTATGATCTCGATTTCTCTGGAAGATCTGACTGTGAGATCTTGCCTGTGCATCGAACCTTTGCTTTCGATTTTCGCAAGGATCTCGTATCGTTTCGGTATGCAGCCTACAGTATTTTGGAACGCGAGCTTGTGTCGCTCCATAATGGTCAGGAGCTTGTGTTTAGCCTGCGGATGTTTTCGCAGGAAATTCGAATCGAATTCCACATCACCAATTGTGTACTCCTCCTTCATCTCCTGGAGCTTCTTGTCCTTCTCGCGCCTATACGTAGATCTGGCATCAATTTCTTTAGCAATCGAAACCTTTGACTTGTTCTGTCTTATGTTTCGAACTGCGGTTACTGAACCTTGAAATGATGCAACGTCACCTTCGTCAGCTTCACCGCTGTGTCCAGCACCGAAAACTTTTTCGTCTGCCTTCTCAGCGTTCCAATCACGTTCCCCAACAGCTTCCGTATGGTACGCGTGCCCTATTCGGTCCATCGTGTTCCTGTTGTGTTCATGATCGGGTGCGGTTGTATCTTGATTCCATCTTATGTTTACAGGGTTTCTGCCTCCAAAATTTTTACCGCCGCCTGCAGCATTTCCAGCTCTGGCTGCAGCATGAAAGTCATTGGTTTTACGTTGTTTGCTAGCCGATTTCTCGCTTGCAACTTCCAACGCGCCTTTTCTTCTCCAGGCTTCAACCGTTTTGTATACATCCGTGGTCGGGTTCCCACTATTCTCTTTCACTTGCAGCACATTCAGCATCGGCGTTCGACTCAATGGGGCTACCTTTTTAACCCCGTTTTCAAACTTTATCAATCCTTTGCTGAAATCCAGTAGTACGCCTGCTTTGGCAAGATCGGTTCCACCCATCAGAATGTGGTTCTCCTCCGCCTCTCTTGAGTCCATGATCAGTACATCTTGTAATCTGACCTTTTTCCCAATGCGAACTACTACCATCTCAAATGTAGCGAATAGCTTGTTTCCGATTGGTTCTCCATTCGCGGTGAAGAATTTCCGGTTTGTAATACTCCTAACAGTATGTTTGACGCCCCTCAATAGATTCATGTGTACCACTGATACAGCTGCACCAGAGTCCCAAATCAACGTTGCTCGTTTCACGTCTCCAAAAGCCGTAATGGCCACCACCAAGTATGGGTACCAAGTTTTGGTCGTTGGTTCTATCGCGTCCACGTTTTTTACTGATAGAACCGACCCTGGTAGTCATGCTGGAGTCTGGCTGCAGTAACCTTCCCTGTCATTGATGTAGGCTTCTACATCTCGTTGGTCGGCCTGCGAGAGTCTGTCGGAAGCTTCTGCTTCGCCAACTCTGTTAACTCTGCCCCGTCCACGACCACCTCTGCCTGCTCTACCTCGACCTCTGCCTCTTCCGGACGGTCTTCTGAGTCGGCAGTCTTGAAATGAATACACGAATTCTGTCTTCTTTGCCTCGTTGTTCGATCAAGTCCAGCAGATCTTCATGTTTGGGACCTCTTTGCCCTGGTTTTGTTTACCGAATGCCTTGCTGAGGGTTCGAAACTTGTTCGGGTTGAACTGACTTTTCTTTCCAGATCCTGCATGCGGACTGCAACCGAATGAGTTCCGCTTTTTCACAGATGTCACCAAGCAAATTCCAGTTCCTCTTCCTCTACCTCCGGTTCTGGTGCCACATGGCGGATTGCCATCGGACCTTTACCCTTCCCGCATTCCAGCTGGATCAGTTGTTGCCACTGAAATCTGAACTCCGCAACAGTTGATGGTAACAGGTCATGTCCAGCGACATCACAGTAGTGGTTCTTCACTGATCTGCATCTTGACTTGTTCCGTCCAACTGCTGCTATAGCTTCGATTAGCAGCCACACCAGTGGAGAGATCTTATCATTATCCACCTTGCAGGCTAGGTTTTCACCTTCGAAGGTGTTCATTGTGCCGTCCTTGTCCATAACGTGGGCCCGAATGGCCGATTCCAATCGCTCCACGTTAAGCATGAACCTTCTCGGCGCCCTCAATGAGTCATTCACGACTGTTCTGACCTCCTGAAAAAATTCGCTTGGTCGCACATACTCGTGTTGCAAAGCATCAATACTATTCCACAATAGTATCCGCTTTCGGAAATCCTCCCAGTTCTTGAAGTCTCCCCTCTGCACCTTCTGCACTATGAACTCTTCTGCAATGTGCGCAGCGAACAGCGTCCGAGTTGTAAAAGCTGTCGTTCTCCACTTTAGTGCAGCGTTGCGCTCACCTCTTGCAAAAAATGTCGACGTCTGCACACCTAGGTCATCTGTGACCACCTTGTAGAGTCCATCAGTGTAGTACGATATGTAGCCCTCTACGGACTGATCTGTGCATCGAGAGAATCTTCTGTTGGCAACGAAGTCCACCAGCTCGTCAATGGTTGTAGGGCAACCATAATCGACGAGTGCTTCTTCGGGATGTGCTGCCCGCTAAGCTTTCCACGTCCATTTCAACGTCTTCAAAGCCTCCGGCGCGCAATCTCGATTTTTTTGGATTGCAGTCTCCACCATTTGTTCAGATCTGGAACACTTTTGATTTCCCCAATTGCAATGGGCTTCAAATTGTCCAGTTGTCCAATGGTCCCAGCATGCGAATTCGCGAATCCTTGCTTCATATTCTCGGTCATCCTGAATAGAACGACGAATATCCGATTTACTTAAAAAGGTCTAATTCGGCACTTTTTGCCTAATTAGAATTTGACTTATTTCCGCTAAAGCCCGCGCTGTAAATATATGAGTCACTCAAAAACTTTGCCAGCTGGGCTTTTCTTTCGCAAAAAAATGAAATGTAGCACTCTAAACAATTTGCTTCAAATTGACCCAATTTTTCGATTGGATCTGTTTTGAATCCCACAAATTTGTCCCCGTTCACCCTTTTTCTATGAACTAACCTTAACTACTATGACGGGTACGCCAAATCGGTGCGGTTTCTTACCCGGAGTCCAACCCCCGAACTCTGTGGCCCTCAGCTTAGCTCCTGCTAAGTCTCAACTCGAGTAACGTTAGGCTCTTTCATCTCTCTCCAATCTCAAACGAAACGTAAAGTTTTCGTTTTCTTCTGAACACCGACGCTACATAGGATACTCCCCTGGATCCGGGACTATCCGTCTAGGGGTATTAGTACCGTTGATCGCCCCGTAGCAAGGCAGACGTATAAATGGCTAACTTAGCTTGCAGACTATCCTTAGATCCGTAGAAATACCTTGCAATGAATCACCTGCGATTCAGTAAGTCTTGACACTCTAGTTGGATAATGCTACAGATACAACCACATGGTATCCAAGTTACTCACAGTTACTAATTGTAATTTTCTCTACTTACTACGTCTCAGCGTACCCCTCTTTGTATGAGTTAACCTAAACCGCGGAACCGAGTAATGTCGAGTTGATTGCTCACTAAGCCAGCTATTGGTTAGCGGCAAATTTAGAATCTAGGCGTAGGCTTACTGCCTACACACAATTACGTCTCTGTATACACCATTCTACGTTCTGTAACACAGAACATGATATTGGTGTTACTACAGTAATGTGTGGGAAATAACGTTAGCGTGCTACGTAGTAACCTCATCTATTCCAATAAGATCGCCCAACTAATCAAAACATCTGTCAGATCTCAACAAATACAGCCTTCTCTTACTTCCAGCAAATGCTTCATCACCCAGTCATTTCATAAACTCACGAACAACTCCCCGCACAAAAACCTTCACCATGTACCTACGCTCTCTTACTGCTATTAAGATATAATTAACGTCCATATTCCCTTTACACCTTTCTGCGGTACCGATTTGATAGATGCTAGGCCCTGAGAAAAGAAAGAGAAAGGCGCGCCTCACTGAGTGGCTAAGCAGGTTCTCAGGAGTGTTAGGATTGCTTCCCCCACACCTCTTACATCTTTCAAATAACGCAAAAGGTGTTTAAAGGGATACTCAAACAACTAGGTTTCAGCTCACCTCAACACAGAATCTCTCTAAAGTACTAATTCGCAGACTCCATCACTTTCTTTTCAGCAGATTATTTATGAGTATCCCACAACGTACATTTTAGTAATACGCCGAAGATTGATCCACATGCTGTCCTTCTGACCGCCAACTATCAATTCGTTTCACCCTAAGTTCCTCAAAGGCATACACTCAAACGGGGAGGCAGGAAATCCGGCATCCTGAAAACTTAAAACTGGATTGTATGTACTAGTTTGGGAACCGTTCGCGACCCTGTGGTTCTTTTTTCGACTAATTTAGAACTTTATACTTAAAAAAGATTTTGTGAACATTCTCCAGTAGGTGACGGCAGTCCCATCCAGGGGTCGGCATAGATTTGAAAAATTGAAAAGAAGACGACAAGGAACCCGTATTGCGGACCCCTGGCCAGTACCTGCTTGCAAGAAAATGCTTAAATGTAAAAAGTTATACAAACCACACTCTCTCTACGCAAAAGAACAGTTATTCACTAAACTAAATGTTTGTGACTTGATTAGAACTTTCTGTTTGAGCATACCCCGTCAATGAGTGACCCCATCTTCTACTTTTCGAAATGTGCACCAATTAAACCAACATTAAACACTGCAGCCCTATTTTACCTCAGACCCTATTGTTATGCCTTATTCCTCAAGTAAAAACTCGCCAACGCAAAGTGGCCCTGGTGTTGTCCGTTTGTATCTTCATCCTATACAGATTAAATACCCAATTTGAATTATTCTTGACGAGACAAACCACTACAAACGCAGCAAACATACACAGTAAAAGTACAAAATTCGTTTAAATCTACAAATCTCACCCTATTGAAAATTGCAAGCTCATATCTTACGAAATATTCAACGCTGCCCCTGCATCACTAATCATCCTTCGACCCAATTCTTGTTATCCGGATCGGCAGTTTTTTCAAGAAATCGGAAAAAACACTCCAATTCCATTGGATTAAACCCCGCATAGATCACGCCAAAGATTTAAAAGTATAGCACATTCCATAACGCAATACTGTCAACACGCCAAAAAAAGATTTTCTTCATATTATTCAACGAGTTTCTACGCTTGTTCCGTCGGTAAGTTTGAAAATACACACTTCTTTCATATGTTTGAAATTCCAATGAAGGTTGCACAGGACGAGGTTTAATAATCGTCAAAGAAGATGAACTATACTACCTAACAACAATTCAATACTGGTAACAAAAAAAACTACTCTAAATCCGCTGCATCCACTGGTGGGCGATCACCAGGACCGCAATTACGAATCAGGGTCTGGTCCAACATCAAATTGCAATTTAGTAAAAAAGGTCGACAATCCACAGACTTCCACATTAACTGTACATTGTTGAACTTCTGTTTATTCTGCCCATCTGTCAATAAAGTTAGATAATTCCTATTCATCATGATAAACATAACCCGATTCTTCAGATGCTCCTCTCCGCGGTAATTTGTAAAGTTAATCGGTTTTCATGGCAGTGCCATCACCTGGGTCGTTTCTGAGCAAAATTAATTGCTCATCCATCTCATCAAATTGCTTATTTTCTATATCATCACGAAATTTAATTCTTTCTATACTACCATTTTTTGAGTCATCAATATGTATTATATTATAATATGACCCCCAGCAGCACTTCGAATTCACACAATTATATACCGTGCTTTAAATATTGGCCCCGCAACCATTGATTATTCCTCGGCCTCTCGAAAATACAAACTCGCGCATGTGGATATTCATATTATCGCCGGGTCCACTTAAACAAGCTTATTTGCCTGTTGAAGAATACGAGTAATTAGTTTTCATACAAGCCTGACCGGGCATACATATCCTCACATGATGTACTGTTGCCCCCCCGCCTGAGCTCATCCCACAAACATCATTTATGTGCATGATCTATTCTCTTGGCAAACCACAAGATCAGTAAGGCTGGCACAATAGTCTAAAATAAATAGCGGCACAACACACCCCGTCCAACACAAACCCATACTAGTTGAGGTAAACATAAAAACTCGTTATCGTATCCTAGGGGTGCAATTACAACACTGGAACATCGGCATCGATAGGGGCACTCGAAATTAAATTGGATAGTATCTAGGAGGTAAAATAAAATGAGATCAGTCATCGTACTACCGAAAAAAACTATTAGACTACGATCCGATCCGAAACATTACGATATGACTTTAATCATGCGATACACCTGGAATAATTAGAGAGATTACTCTGGAGACAAATGGCAACATACAGTGTGTAAAAAAAATTCGAGACAAAAAGCCAATTTCCTCGTCGGATGAAAATATTCACTTTCCTGCCAACTTTTAGGTTTTGATCCAGAACCAATTTCCCTTGTTGGACATCTTCAAACACTTTTTTTCACACCCCCCGCACCCCCCCCGCCCCCTCCACCTTGTACCTAAAAAGCATTCAATGTAAACCGTACACACAACGTCTTTTCGACTACAAATTGCTTAAAATCAACAATACGTATCATTCAAAAAATATAATTTAAAAATTTTAAATTTAGTGGTAATGTAATATCCTGTTTATCTAAAATACATTTCCAACCTCTTCAATAGTAAAGAAAAATTATCGCATGCAAAACTAATACGTCGGAAACTTAGAACTGGAATCCAGAATCGTGTTGATACGAAAGAAAGGCTGGACAACTTGGGAAAATTGGGATTTTTATTAATACAAAAAATGACACACTCATCATACAAAAAGAGTAAATAGACAGAACTCAAAAAATACTACTATAAGAGAAGTCAAAATCAAGTGTCCTAAGAAAAATATAGGGGTCGTATAAAGAATATACACAAGAGCTACAGCTCGGTAAATGAGCTTGATTTACTTAATTACATAACTCAATGAACTTTTCAATTAGTTGTTTGCATTTATTTTATTATGGATTAACGGCCCTCGAACTGACAGATCGTGAACTAATTTGAACTGATTTTAAATGCAAGCCTTTGAATTGAATGGCCGCCCAAATTGGACGTTGGTTGGCATTTGCTTATTCGCAAATTCAGGATTTCATTGGTGCAGAATTCTGCGTCGTGTAAATATTCGAATAGACACGATCTTTCGATGAAGGCCATTAATTATATATGATATGAATCATATCGTTATTACACTTTGCTTAGATTTTTGTAGTTGAAGAGATTTTTCTAGCTAAATATTATCTAGAAAAATTCCCAATTACAAAATCTAAGCGGGGTGTAATAAAGGGAGATCTTATAATGTAAAAAACATATCGTATTATATATTAGATATAGTTTTTAAATCATTGCGTGCTTTACCGCTGGAAACCGTAATTATGAATCATTTTGTATAATAGTATTCGACTAAAAAATGTAACAGAAAATTGAATCATATGATAATTCACCAACTGGAAAACCTTGATTTAACAGCTGAAAATTAAAAAAGTAAAGTTCATTTAGATAACTTAATTAAGTGAAAATTGATCTCAGTTATTTCATGTTAACAACAAATTCAAAAGTTTCATTAGTTACATAATGAACTCTTCATTTGTTGTTCACTAGAGAAAAGTATATTTTTTTTATTAATTAATATAGCGGAGACTAAAATTCTTATGAATATATTGTATTCTTGAACTCTTTTCTGAAAAAATAATTAGGGGGTGCATCGATCCAGCAGATTGGTACATTTTTCAAGCGATAAAATGAAAGAAAAGAAAAATGGTGAAAATTCTATTTTTTTATTTTTTTATATCGTTCAATAAAAGTGTTCATTCTTGCAAACGTTTCATATTTTTAATTTCTTACATAACACTAATTATCTGGGAAAGATATAAAACACTTTTCATTGCAACGCCATTTTCAACTGAACCCGACTTTAGAATTTTTTAAGACAATATTAATAAACTTTAGCCATTTTCGGGTTTTATGCCCTAAAAAGTGGGTTAATCATTCTGCACATTAAAAAATTTCCTCAATATCAAGGTTTTTTTCCATAAAAAATGATCAAAAATGACGAAAAATAGAGGAAAACACCTTTTTAGAAATTAAATTGACCTTTAATTGCGTTTTGATATTAAAAAATGTCCTTACTATCAAAAAATGCCGATTTTAAGTTAAAAAAATGCCGCATATAAGTTATAACACCCGAAATTTGATTGGGAATCTTGTCAAAATTGAGTTAACCGGTTGCAAATTTTATTAGTAGTTTTGAAACGATATTCGCTTGTCCTTTCCATCTGTTAANTTAACATACAGAAACCAAATATCAAATTCTTCAGCTAATAACGGCCAATTAAAAATGGTAACTAGGTGGATTTTATTTTGAACGCCAAGCTATAGCCGATGTCAAGGGTTTGAATATAAAATCCACCTAGTTACCATTTTTTATTGTCCGTAATTACCTAAAGGACAATTTTCACTTCGCAAGTGAAGAAAGTACATACTGTATTTTCAATATTTGAGGGCGAAAAACCCAAAATACAAAAATCAGGTTAAAATTAAATCTTCTGGAATTCTTATAGATGTGAAATTTTCGAATTTTATTTTCACATTACATCGTTGCATTTAATCTCACAACTGATTGTGGGGATGGAGACTAAGAATTGCGAATTTAAAATATTATTATGTTTGATTCATTTTTAACTCGTAGAGTAACTTCAAGCCAACTAGTTGGCAAAGTCCATTTTTTATTACTATTTAATTCTAGAAACTTTAGTTCTAGAAAATATTTATTTTAGGCGACTTTACAAGTTAAGTCTTGTCATGCAGAGTCATATTTTGAGTCGGTGTTTAGTGTACCCATTGAGGTACGCTAAGCACGCCCCGTGCTTTCCGTACCCAAATCAATCTGAAAAAAAAATATCTAGGTCAATTTGGGAACGGAAAGCACGGTGCGTGCTTAGCGTACCGAAATTGGTCTAAATGAAAAATATGATGTGAAAAACGCAACGTCATGATTATACGTCATTAGGGTGGTTAAGGAATTTCACCAAATGCACTGGAGCACAGTGATAGACATAACTTATGCCGAATAAGCCTACAAAGACCAAAAGATACTTCGACATCATTGTCTTTACATACTCGTAATTTTTCTAAAGTACCTCCACCACAAGTTAAAGAACAATTGCTCCATTCTGACCCATATACTCCATCCGATGCCTAATTGAACAACTTCTGAAACAATACAGCAACTAAATGACATATATATTATTATTTATTGGGTTTTTGGAGGCACAAATATATTATTTATTTGCTATTCAAAAGTTTTCTACAACATGTAACATGTTACATGTTTCGAATTTTATTCGTCTTCAGGTAATGAAAGGGAACAGAAAAATAATTCAGGTCGAAAAAAGTGCCATAAAAAATAATTTGGCAAAAAAACGAGCTCTCAGATTGTTTTGCCAATATACAATGTACGGTAGTATATTGAAGGAAATATATGAACCCAGTAAGAAGTTTTTCATCAAGAGTCCAAATCCGTATCTGTCAAATAGCACCGACCCCCTTAACCCCCCGGAGCACAGAAAAAAAAGTTCCGCCGAGGCACGAGAGCCTTTCAGGAGGCTCTAGTTTGGGGGCTGTTAACAGAAAACTTTTATAAGATCAACTTTCAATTTTTTTTAATGATTTAGTTGAAGAGTTCAATTTTCGAAAGAATAATTCATATTTCAGATGCTTAATGTTTAATTCTGGAACAAAAACGTTTGAAAAGCAAGGTTAATTGAACCACGTGATACAACCTCATAAGTAGGCTCCAGGATATGTATGTTTATCTCAATAACTGCACTGTGCTTGATACTTTTGTCTGATTAATTATATTTGTTAAGAATCAAAAGATATTTCTAAATTAGTTCAAAATATTTATGAAAAAATCATGATTTTTAAGAAAAAATTGTTAGTTTTCTTGATTTAATGAAATTATTTGATGATATTTACAATATCAAAGCTAATATGTTTTCGCGCCTGCCTAATCATTGTTGAGCAACAAACCAAATCGGTTTTGTTGCTCATTCCTATTTTCCTGTTTAGAGAATCACACCAATAAAATATGAAATAATAATACATTTTGTGTTTATTCTTGTGTTAGTCAGAACCCGCATTTAGATACTGAAAGCTTGCCCAAAGTGGCAAGTATAACAGTGGTACCAGAGAAACTTGGCTGACCACGTTTAAACATATTTTTTTTCAAGAGAAAAAAAATAGAAATAATTTTTTTTGTCATTTTTAGAAATAAAACTCTTATTCCTATGTTTTAGGTATAAATCTTAATTGGTTGATAATACCGTGTATGTAATACACGAAGAGGCTTGCCCTAATTTTCTACGTTCCTACGTAGACGCTCTTGCAGCGAAAAAACTTTCCTACGTCCCAAGTGACTGTAGTCGACCGCTTAAATACGCACAAAATTTCCTACTTTAATAAGTAGTGACGCTTTATTAAGCACAACACTTTCCTACGGGGGTGCTTTAAAGTGACGCAACATATTGTTCGCACGAAACCATCATTCATTCACCTCTCATTCTTTTTCATAAGCATTTTGATAGGAACATTTAATCTTTGAGTACACTTAAGCGCAGTATAACGTGACCAATATATCTCACTCTTCAAGCTTAATATTGGTCAACTCAAAGCGCGCGCTTTAGTGACGAAATTTGTTTGGATCACATCGGTAATTATAAACTTGAACTTTTGATGTGATGAACTTTTTGCGAGAATCTTTATGACGCATCATTGCTTATAGTTTTTTTAGCAGTCCAATCATTATAAGAGAGGTCTTGTGGCAGGTTTAACGATTTTGATTGGAAGCTCTAAGGTACATCAAGCTTTAACTTTAGAGAATTTTTGATTTACAAATTAGTTCGGTTTTGGTTTAAGTGACCACAATTTTGGTCAGTCAAGGGTTGAGTACATTTTGAGCAGTTGAAGCGCGCGCTTTAAGTGACCATTTTTGGGCACTTAAAGCGCGCGCTTGAAGGGGTATGCGACTCTGATTTGACATTTTCTCGGTGAAATATACTGAAAACGAACAGTTCATGAGAAAAACCGAAATGCTATTTGTAGATCTATCCTTAATCTTGCGAAAAAGTACATCACAAATTATTTTTGACCGTTACCACCAATAGGTACAGTATCGTAACAAGGTGACATTTCCGAACTGCAAAAACTATCTCTCCCAGACGGTATATCAAATTGAATCAAATTTTCACAGATACACAAACACGGTAGTGTCAATCTTTGATCGTCGAGTTTTTTTGATCCGGCACGGAACAATTCTAGAACGCCAAATAACTGACGATTTTCACAATTTCAGACTTCAAATCACTATCTCTCCTAGGATATATTTGCAAAAGGCTCAAATTGTTATCAAGTCTTCCTAAGAACAATTATGAGAGACCACCGTCGGCTTTTTGCACATTCTAGCTTAAACTCGAATATGATTTTTTGGTCATTTTCAAAAAAAATCGAAAAAAAAAGTGCTTCGATTTTTTCAAAGTAGGCTCAAAAGAAGCTGTGAAACACTGATGAGAAAGTTCGCTACTTCAAGTCGATATTTGAAGTTTTAGTGGTCAAATTTGAGCAAACGTTTATTTTTAACTCATCTTTAAAAAATACTTAGAAAAAATCGAAAAATATGCGAAAATTTCGAAAATTTTTTTGATGATTGGTTCTATAGTACACTTATTATCACCGTATCAATTTGGAGCATTTTTAATGCCTCTAGGCTTTATATAACATCAGAGTCGCATACCCCCTTAAGTGACCAATTTACATATGGCACTTATAACTTTTTTGTAAGAATTACGCGCCGAAGAAACCAATGATCTTTTTAAAGCATCATTAGATAAAAAAATTGAAACTGCAATGGATAATTTCTTCAATTTTTGAAACGCAAAAAATATTTTGCCGAAAAAACCGGAATCTTTTACCGTGAAAAATAAATTAGAATCGGACAACGCCAAAAAGTGCGACCCCGACTCTTTAAAAAAATAAAAGGAAAACGCCGAAAATTTCGAGCAAAACGCGCTAAAAAAAATTTAAAAAGTGATATTTACCGGAAAAATCAGAATTTTTTTTCTCATAAAATAAACTAGAATCGGACAACGCCAAAAAGTTCGAATCCGATTCTTCAAAAAACGAAAAAGAAATCGTTAACAATTTCAATCAGAAAATTAATCCACCAAATGGAACTCAATTTGTTATTAAAAATAAAACAAATTTAAAAAAATTTTAAAGTTGAAATTAAAATTGCAACCCGGCTTTAACGCCGCATTTTTTTCAAAGAATGGGTTTTTCTCCCAAGGCTCATTTAATTTAAAAAATGTTCGATTTGACAAAGTAATGTCTCGAACTCCAAAACTCCTGTCCTCGAATCTGGGGGGGAGAGGGTTTAGATTCAATATGACCTTAGAATCTCGAATTTCGAAATTTTAAATGAACATGAATAAAACAGATCGGTTGAACCTTCAAAAGCCTATTTTACTAGGTTGGGGGTCGTTGGAAATGATGAAACACACGAGAAAAAATCGACGCCGAAAAGCACTACAATTTGGTCTGGTGGAGCTGTGACAGAATACAATATCTCGAGAGAGACAAAATTGGTGTTTTCGCGCCTGCCTGATCATTGTTGAGAAACAAACCAAATCGGTTCTGTTGCTCATTCCTATTTTCCCGTTTAGAGAATCACACCAATAAAATATGAAATAATAATACATTTTGTGTTCATTCTTGTGTCAGTCAGAACCCGCATTTAAATCCTGAAAGCTTGCCCAAAGTGGCAAGTATAGCATATCAAGGTTTAAGAGTACTACTCTGGCATGATTTTCACAAATTTAATATTTTTTAAAAACATATCATTTTATCCATACTAATATCAAAATAAGATATTTTGAAATTTCATTATGTCCAGAATGCTTATTTTTATGGCAAATTGTACTCAGAACACTTTCCTAAAAACTGGCTAATTTGAAATTTTAATTCAAGATTTTGGTAAAAAATAATCCTTTGTTTAACTATTAAAACCTACAGAGAATAATTTTTTCAACGAGCTTTAGGTAAAATATGACAATATTTCGTAGGTTTAATAAATTTTCTGTTTTATTCAATTTTAAACAAAATTGACCGAGCTTATTCCGATTTTAAAGAGAATTTCTTAATTTTATTTTTTACCGTCTAAAAATCAAAGGAGATTTTTGTTAATTTTTCTTTTTAGGCAATTATTTGAAGACGTCGTACTTTATCGAAACATCTTTTACAAATATTCTAGACTAGAATTTTTAGTGTATTTATAAATTTGAGTGATCATCGAAAGAAATGAATAAAGTAAATGTAAAATAAGAATGAATTCAAAGAATGATTTCCCAAAGAAAAAAGATAAGACCCTGCGATTGGTGCAATTTAAACAGTTATCTAGATTATGCAGGTGAATTAGTAAGGGTGTGCAGCAGTGAGAGTTTCGGTTTATTTTAAATTAATTTTTTCGTTAACAATCATTCTAAATATTGTACACTGTATGAATTTATTGACTTGTTAAAACATGTTTTAAACTTGTTGAAATACCGACAGCGTCATTGGGTCAATTCTGTAACATCGTTTAAAAAAAATGATTTTCTATTGTCGCCTCGCGAAAGGATGAATCTTGGTCATTGAAAAAGTCTGTTGGTGACAGAAAACGCCTATCCTTTTGGGCTGTAGGATAGTTTGATAAAAAACACCTAGTCTTGTTTCCTATACTATACGCCGCACGCCAGGAACGAATATAAATATTTTCAAAGAAGCTCTAGGTTTTTTTGGGATGGCTACGTAGTTTATACTCGGTCCAACTATGACGCGTAAGACTATGACGTCCGCACCCCGCTGCATTGATATCAATACTGTTTAAGCCATGTGTCGACTATTAACATATATTTTCAATCTGTCGTCGTGATTCTTCTGAGTCCGGTTAGATATAAGCCCCGGGGCATCGCAACTTACTGCCCACCCCTTAGCGATATTGGAGCCAGGGGCGGGCGCGTTTTTTACACCCCTGGTTATAAATTGGTCCAGGGCCGGGGGTGGGGGTTATATAATTGGTAGTCAAAGAATCGGTTTGGGGCTTGAGGAAAAATTCGTGATAATTGCTATTTAGATTCTAAGAACATTATTTTTAATATAACATGTGAATTCTATGAATTAATTTGCGATTTATGAGCTTCTCTGACCCAAAACGGGCCCATTCGTGGACTGCTGAGACTTTTTATATCCGTAATATGAGGGATAGAAATAAATGAATCCAGACTTTAATTCAAACGTGTCATAGATTGTTGCATATTTAGTTTCGATATAAATGGTTAGATAAATTGTGATACGTATTGGCTAATTTCAAGTAAAGTATTTTTTCCTTATTTTTTGCGATGGATGTACTGAAAAAAATGAGTGTGTGTCTAGACTCGATGTTTTATTTCCTAACGTAAATTGTCTAGCGGGTTTGTTCCTCAAGTAAATTTCAATCAAAAATGTTGGTTATGAGTCATAAGTTAGACCTTTTTGGATTTTAATTCTCTCTTGGTCTTAAAACTGACCGAAATTTATTAATTTTGAGAAAAATTAATTCACTTGTGAGGCCTTGACCTCATAATAAAAATGCAACAACTAAGAAGAATTTTAAAGTTGTATCTTAAGAAAGAAAATTGTTGCCTAAAAAAAGATGATTCTCTCTAGATCGAAATAAATAAGAAAACAAAAATTATATCGGGAACGCCCCGAANTATACGCGTATAACTATACGCCGCACCCCGCTGTATTTGATATCAAACTGTTAAGCCATGTGTCACTTATTAACAATATTTGTCAAGCTGCGTTGATTCTCAGTCCTAAAATAAGCCCGCGGCATCGCACTACTGCCACCCCTACGAATTGACCAGCGTTTTGTAAACACCCGGTTATAAGTGGTCACAGGCCGGGGGGGGGGTTATAAGTGGTCAAAATCGTTTTGGGCTGAGAAAAATTTCTGATAATGTTCTATTCTAGATATCTAACATTATTTTTTAATAAAATTGAATCTATAACTTAATTTCATTTAACTCCCTCACACCCAAACGCCATTCGGGGACGCGAGATTTTTTAGATCCTTAAAACAAGATAGAAATAATGAATCCAGACTTTTAATTCAAACGTGTCATAGAGTTTGCAATTTTATTTCGAGAAATGGTTTTAAAAATTTGATACGACTGGCAATTCAAAAAATATTTTTTCCTTATTTTTTTTAGCGAGATGACTGAAAAAAAATGAGTGTTGGGTCTAGACTGCGGATTTTACCAAGGAAATTTCTAGCGGTGTTGTTCCTCAAGTAATTTCAATCAAAAATTTGGTTATGAGTCATAAGTTATGACTTTTTGGAGTTTAAATTCCCTGGTGTCTAAAATGACCGAAATATGTAATTTTGAAAAATTAATTCACTTTGAGCCTTGTGACCTCAATATAAAAGGCACAACTAAGAATGAATTTTAAAGTTGTATTAACGAAAGAAAATGGCTAAAAAAAGAAGTTCCTCTAATCGAAAAAATAAAAAACAAAATTATGACGGGAATGCCCCCGAAAGTTATTTATGGGGCGTGGAAGGAAAGTGGGCTAGTTTATATTGACCCGAATTTATTGGTTGAAGAATCTGATGAAATTTTCAATAATGAACTTTGAGAAGATGTCGTATTAGAAGCTTTTGATAATACTGACATTCAAGATGAACCTTTAAATGAGCTCGAATGTTCAGCACCTGAAATGACTGCAAATCGATCATTTTCAAAATTTTAATCAGAAATATCAAGTTCTTTTAAGAAAAATTAATTTAATTATGGCAATATCTGTTGTAAAGTAAAATAAAAACTAATTACAAAAATTAGATATGATATTGTTTTCGGGAAATAAACTTTTTTGCCAAAACATTCAAGACCTCTTGTGCTTGAATTATATTTTGAATTTAAAATGGAAAGTAACGAATATTGTTATAATGAAAAAGCTAAGTTAACCACGTCGGATATTCCAAAAAAAACACTTTACTGAAATATTCTTGTTTTTGGTGCAAGAAAAATTCTTTCTTGATAAAATTTGGCGCAATCGTGTGACAGAGATGTAGGAGCGTGTCATGACATGTCAGAGCAAAGCAAGTCGACTCGAGCCACGCTAGTCGCGGGTGGTTTTGCATCTAGGCTTACGTTGGCGATGAACCAAAGCAAACCCAACACTAAATATGATATTTAAAATATCACACGCACCAAAAATATAATAATCAATTATACAGTGAATACAAAACTCGTTCATTACAAGGTTAGTGCAAATTATATTTGGAAGTTAGCTCTAAGAATAATAAAATTATAATACGATTTGAAATAAGGATTTTCAAAAGTTAAAAATGGGTATCAATGTTCTCTAAGCTATCTTGTAGAGAATTTGATTTGCTCATTTTAAGACGCAGGATTTTTTTCGTTTTTCAAATTTTTTCAAAAAAAATGATTTTAAGGTCAAATTTTACATGATTAACTTAAGCCAGCTGTAAAAGTTGCAAATTAAAAGCTATCGCACTTTTTTTCGATTTCGGGCACAATGACCGGTCAAAGTTCAAGGTCAATCTCAAGTTCATCGTATTACCTTCAAAAGAATCGAAAAGGTCTGTTATTTGATAAAAATATTAGCAACTATGGGTCAATTATGTACTGAAAGGTCGCTAGATAGCAAAAACTGGTCAAACCTCAAGGTCAATCTCAAGTTCATTGTATAGACTTACAAGTACTCTAAAAAAAAACTCAAAAAATGCGTATTGCTCCTAATTCGCAACTTTTACAGCTAAGTCTTAAAATGACCGGAAAATTTTTTTCTACAAGATAGCTTTAATGTTGAAATATTTTCTAGAAATTAATCAATTTTGGACTTTACTGGTACAATATCCCTTGATTACACTTTGCTTAGAATGCATAGCCACAACGTTAAATTCACACGTTAAAAGAAGTAGTTGCTACGCATTCTAAGCAAAGTGTTATAAAGGGATAAACAATTAAAAAAATACATATTCACTCAATTCTGACAAAAGATATTTGAGTTTTAAAAAAAGGTGAGTTTCCCCCAGCACATTGCTGGAAGCACTCACAATCCCCTTTAATCCTTAGGGGCACGGAGTTATTTTCAATAACACCTGTAGATTAAAGACCAGAAATTGCAGGTTTCTTCTGAATGGTTAACTTTTAAGAAAATTTATTTTGAAACTGCTGCATTTTCAATTTTTGCTTAGTAAATTTGTATTTCTTTAAAAGTGATTAAGATAAATTGCGTACGTTAGGTTTTTCGGAAAACACCTGTAGATTAAAGATGAAAAATTGCAAGTAATTTCTGAGGAAGTCACTTTTTAGAAAATTTAATTCTTAACCTTTTCCATTATTAATTTTTGTTTTGACGACTCCCATTTTCTCGCAAATGAATTCCGTAGGTTGAAGCTCAATTTGTTAATGTCACTTTTCTATAGGGTTATTAAAGTCAAAATATGCAATACATCTTATTAAAATTTAAGTCTATCTTTAATCTCGAGGACTAGAGAACAATAAAGGTGCAAGCACTTTTACTTTTCTCGTAATAAGCGCTCAAAGTTGAGCCTCAAATGAGGTTTTGAGCCTCCAAGGGTTAAGCGTGAAAATAACAACTAAATTATCGGGTTATAAAAAAACGGTGATCATTTATAGGCTAATCAGTAAGCGCAGCTTAATTTCGAAATGTTCTTCTGACGTTGGGGTACTATTAACAATGAAAAAAAATAAAATTTACGTTATTAACAGTTAAAACGGCTTGATAATGCAACCGTTGCAGAGAATAATTAATTGAAATAATCACCAGTTATAAAGTGAGTTTTGACAATGTATCAAGATTAAATATTTAATTTTTTCTCGCGATTCACTCAAAAACTCATTTAATTTGAAATGAACGTCAGAGGAAGTGATAACTATCAATTCACAAACACATTCGAAAGTTTTATAACGTATTATGTATATGATTAAAGGAAAAACTTCACAGGAAAGTTTTATCGACTAAGTCTACACATGCTTGATTCGTTAACGGGACTCAAAAATATTTTTGAACTTTATCAAGATGTTGGTGGCAGTTAATTTCGACATTTGGACGCTTGGTACGGCTACACTGATGGTGGGATGTTTCTGAGAAAAACATATATGGAAGATCTTTCTTTAATCTCGCGACTCCGTTTAAATATGTCCGATATATCGGTAGTACTTCTTCCAACCATCTGGTTAATCTCGGTTAAACACGCGTCTCTCGGCTTTTTCAATCAGATAAGGATCCCTGGATATTGTGAAAATCTGGAAAATTGTCTGAAATTAAATGCAACGAAGCTTTTTTTTTCAATTTTTGCCCAGATTCTAGGAATTGAGTAGGAAGAGACGAAAAAAGCCATTTTGAGACGGTTTGATCTACGACTTTTTCAGGGCCCAGTCTGAGTGCTGATGGTATAAATGTCATTTTCGGAAAATGGATTAAGGTTCCTTCAGCGATAGAGTGTGACTATCTAAAAATGTGGAATCTGAACATTTTATTCGCTGGATCTGTCCAAATGTTACCTATGAAATTGGCCTATTCTGACATCTAGGGTTTGATTGAGTGCTAGTATCCCGCGTTGTTTGTATCACTTAAATAGTCACGCTTTCTCAACTGAGGGTCCTTAATCCATATAATAAGCTTACAGTAAATGAATCATGCTGCGCGGTAAAATCAAAAACTCAATTTTATTGGATTCTAATCATCTCTGAACAATAAAATATATTCTTTTCCCAACGGAACTCCATCTGAAAAACGCTTACTATCTCTATAGCGCGTGTTCGAATCCCACTAATGTTGTCTTAGTGATTATCTTGAATATGATTATAGGCAAGGGTCTTGATAATGGAACCGCTAAATTTTATCGGTGTGTAATCACTCAAGCAATCACTTAGACAACATCAGTGGGATTCGAACACGCGCTATAGAGATAGTAAGCGTTTTTGAGATGGAGTTCCGTTGGGAAAAGGATATATGTCATTCGATGAGCAGTTTCATAATAAATATAGTGTATAATAGTATAGAAGTTGCTTTGAACTTAAGATTTTATTTTCATATCACAGGCAATTATTTACCGGAAACCACGAATGAAGGATTCCGGAAATACATTTGAAACTACTAAATGTCGGTTTTTGAATGAAAATTAGCGGTTACCAACAGTAAATCATGGCTGAATGATCGCTTTTATCTGAGAATAATTTCTGAACTTTTAATCAAATGAGTTTTTGGCTGTCTACAAAGGAGTGTTATCCGAGGTGAATTTGACTATTTATCACGTGCTTTCACACCTTGGCCTTAATTTTGGCTTAAACTTTGATGGAAAATTGGTCAAAAATTAAATAGAGTTTTGTCGAAAAAACGGCATTGCCTACAGTAGTTAAAATTTTAAAGCCTGTTTTAGGGTTATTCAGTTTCATCATTGTGGTCCGACCTGTACATTCTGATGTAGTTTTTATAAAGTGTTTATTATATTCACATAGTATTTTGCAAACTTTTATAGAGTGTTTATTATGTAAATTACATATTATATGTTTTTTTGAAATATTTCTGGTATGAAATAAATGTTTTAAATAAAGCTGTTACAAAATATTTTCAGAAAAATCAAGCCAAAAATAAGATGATTGAATTATAACTCGATCGCCGCATAAATTTCAAATTAAAAATTTGGAAAACAAGTTGTAAACTTTGTCGAAAATTAACAACTTTTTGTGGTCTTCAAATTTTAGCAGAGCTTTCATGCGGTTTCAAGCAATTCTCAGATAATTAACCTTTGAAGCAACTCCCAAATTCTCAGTTTTATCTCGGACGGAGATTAACGGATGTCGATAAGCTTTGAGAGACGACGGTTTCGAACAAAAGATCGGCATACGAGAAAATCGCCAGGACACAAAGAGAAGTGATTTTTTATTTATTATATTTCGAAAACGTTTCAAGTCAGAAAATAAACCTCATGTCAGGTTTTCGACAATTTTTAGATTTTTTGAGTGTTATAAATATCATCTATTCTTATAAAGTTTGACTCAATTTGGAAATTTACCCTCAGAGATATATTCAAAGTCTCAATCGTCAAAACCCGTTGTTTTAGACTCCGAAAAATGATTGGTAATGTACATAAAAAAAAATGCAGCTTGTGATATATCATGATAGCCAAGCCCGGGGCTTGAAGCCCCCCTTCTCGACCTTAATTTCAAACACAAACTCGGGCATGTTTTTTCTCGAAAACTCGAGGATATTTGAAATTTGTTATTGTTTTGCCCTCCAGTTTTACAGAAAATGGCCTTTTTCACAAAAACTCGAGCGCATTTTGAATTTGTTGTTTTGCTCCTGAGTTTTGGTTAAAAATTCAATTTTCTACCAAACTCGTGGACAAATATCTCTAGATGCTTAAATTTATGGATAACATGCCTCTTTTGAGCGCAAACTGAGAAACATACAGTTTCGCATAGTTTTGTACCGTGTACATTGGACACGCGTTTACCTGACCCTAATTCTAATATTTTTTTTTGTAATTAATGCATTTATTAGATGACTTTGTTGCAGCAAGAAAGAATGAGGCCCAGTGTTTTCTACTTTATATATTAAAAGTAGAGTCACTACTAGTGACTCACTAGTCTTGTTAGAATAGTGCCCACCAAGCCTCAATTTGACCTGTCATGGTTTTAAAACATTAATACAAGGGTGATAAGTATTCTCTTAAAGTATCCACCGAGTATTAACTATACCATTTAAAAGGTTTTGTAACCTTCTATAGGTGTTATAAATAGAAGGGTTAACGGAGCAGAAAAATATAAAGAAAAATGTAAAGCAGTGAAATAGCGCAGGAGAATTTAAAACAATAGTTAAGTCCTATTGGAAATACTAATTAAAATATTCAGGATACGTCGTAAGAAATAGATAATAAGATAAGTTTTTGGTTTGTGTACACAAAAAATAATTGTGTACACTGAGGGCTTGGCAAAATTTTTCATCGTAAAAAACATCGGTTTTTGCAAGAAAAATACGGTTTCTGTTCTCACCCCAACCCTTATTTTTTTTCTGACAAGCAGTTTTGCATCGTTTTGTGGAGTGAACACAGGGCAAAAGTTCTCTTAACGCTTATTTGAAAATTCAAATATGTGCCTTTAAGAAACGAAATTTGCCTTGAAATGATTTTCATAAAAGATGGGTAAATAAAGCAACCTGCTGTGATTTTTTAACGTTATCATGGTCATTTTTGGTTTCCATTTTTTATAAGTTATAACTAATAACTAAAAATGATTTGTTAAAATGTTAAAAATGAAATTGTTAAAGAAAATAAATTATTATCTTGAAAATGCCCCATAATGGCCACGCAATTTGCGTTGAAAAATAATTAAATTTTGGATGCCCTCGAGTTATTCGAAAATAAGAAGCTTTTTGGGCACTTGTGAGCAAGCAAATTTTCCCATTTTTCTTGCCCACCCCCCGAGTTTTTTTTAATTTTTTTGCCTCCGAATATTTTTAAACTCGGGGCAAACCATGCTCCCGAATTGTCCCGTCAACCCTAGGGGAATTTTTGTAAAAATTCCTGATTTTATCGTGAAAATTTAAAAACCATTTAGGAAAGACTCAAAGGAAGAGTTAAAAACGTTTTTCACTAGGCTTTACTAGAGACTCTCTGGTGTCTCGGCTAGACTTTTTGCTGTGCCTCCAAAGGATAATACAAAAATATAATTGATTGAAAAAACATCAGCACAAATGTGGTACGTATCATACTAAGAGGACAGTGAATAATCAATCAGCCGTATAATGAGCCGTTCACCCGGTGATTTTAATTCAACTGTTTTCAGTAACTGATGATTATTAAATTAATCAAAAATTATTTAATTAAGAACTTTTTCCACATTGTGGTGCTGAGGTTTTCAATCGAGATTTCACAAATCAGAGATCTATGCGCAAGCGCTGGAATTTTAAAGCTTGACTGTCATACTTTATGTGATTGTTAACTATCTGTGTTTTCCGAAGGAAACGTCTTGATGTCAAAAAACTGAAGGAATTGTTAAATTTATTTGTTTTTCCGCGATAAGTGGCACTTATTAAGTGCTCACAGTAGCCTCGATAAATGAGCTCAATGACGGTATGGGAGATTTGAATACCTTTGGACAACCTTATTTTAGCAACAAGCTGAAATTATGCTTCATAATTAATAACTGCTGAAGCAACAGGTTTTAATCTCACAAATACTCAAAACGTGTAAGTTCGTTGCAAATCGTCCGCGAAAGTTGCGAAGAACAATTTAAAAATTGGTGAATAATTTTTATTTTTACTAAATTTATTTTTTATAATTTGATAAATGATTCAATTGTTTACCCAAATGATAAATCTAAAATTATAAATTCCTGAAAATACGTTTAACGAAACTTGTTATTAGAAAGACTTGATTTGTGAATAAGTAGCATCGTGAAATTTAGTGAAAAGTAGTCGTTCCTGTGAAATACTACAATAGCGTATAATTTATGAGTGAAAATATTAGTCAACTATCAAAAAAACGCTACAGGAGGGCCCCTATTTCGCAGGCTTGAAATATATCGCCGAATAACCAATTTCATGATTTCAAGCTAAAATTCGTTCAGTTCCAATATCGCCGAAATGCCCACGTAATTTGTGGTTTTTATTACAGAGAGAAATACTATATACATGTAGAAATAACTGTGAGTGTGTCATAAATGACGTCATTCTTAAGGCTACATTTCCCAAATTAACTCTATTAAATCTGTGATTGATTGGCTTCGGTGAAGTTTTTAATCTTACGCATTTTGGTGATTCACTTATAAAATTTTAAAATAATGAACTGAGGACATATTTTTGAACGCCTACGCGTTTTTCATTATTGAACAAAAAACTTTGTTTCTGTCCTTATATCGCCGAAAGTGCCAATATCGCCGAAAGTGGTCAATATTGCGAAAAATGTTTAGCATAAAACTTTTCGGCAATAATGGCCTCTGTAATATGTTATTTGCATTTTTACCATTGTTGTGGTATTTTGAACATTTTACCTGAGCATATCAAACCGTTTCATGTCATTTTCAGAACAATTAATCTTTGAAGCTGTAAAATACCTCCCAATCTTTATGATTTTATAGCCTATTTAAATTGAAATTTGTGCTATTTGATAACATTATACTGTCACAAAATATTTTTTGTTATCCGGCGGTGGTCTAGCTTGACCATTAAAAAGAGTATTCTCATTTTATTTATAAACAGAATCACATATTAAATTTAGTCATAATTTAGATATGATGAGAAAAGTTATAACAATTTGCGTTTTATTTGCCATGTAAGTACCAAATTTAATTGAAAATAAACTATTGCGCTCATAATGAATTTTTTGATCAATCCTTATTAATTATCTTTAAATTATATTAATGATCTTTAAAATTTATTTATTTGAATTGATAATACAGTAGAGTGCGTTTAAACGAACAACCCTCTGGGACGACGTCGGAGACTTTTTAACGGACGAGTTCTGAGCGAAAATTTCTGCAAGACTTTTAAACAGACAGTTTGGGTCGCCACTTTCAACGCACTTTACTGTATTTATTCATTCAAACTAATTTATTTAACAAAATTCTTGATAACCAAAACATACAATTAATGAATATCATGTTCCGAGTGGAGAAATTTTCTCCGAGAAAAAGAAAAACGATAGAGAGATGTGAGTGTGATGAAGGATAGGGATATAAAGCGACGAGTGATTGTGCGAGCCGCCTGCAGGCCAAATAGGAACGCTTATTTCCCTGTCTAGTACATTTTTTTTGGTTTTTGGGTCCACTTCATCCAAACAGGATATATCCCTTTAACAACCTTTTGTGAATATAGGATGTGCAGGTTGAGGGAGCCAATCCTGACACTCGTGAGACTCCTCCTAGCCACTCATGGGGACGCTTTTCCGCCCGCACATCCTAGATTCACAAAAGAGATATCTGCTGATGTAGTTAAAGAGTTTTTCATAAAATGGGATTTGATAAATTTAAATAACGGGATTATCACTATGGAACTGAGCTCACGGAACTCAGTGTATAAATAGTAGAAAAAAAAAATTTCCGTTATTTATTTATGACTCAAAAGACCGCGAATCGCGATTCGGCAATTTCAAAAATAGTTTTTATGTTACTGAAAAAGGTTAATTACATTTATCGAATCTCTTTAATTTCATTCTATATTCACGTTGGTATCCTGACTCAATATTGTGCTTTCCATATTTTGCTTTGAAAATCTATAATTTTTTCGTTAGTGTCACTGCAAAAGAATCAACAGGGAGCTCCGTATCACAATCAAGATCAATTTACACAAAAAATTCAATTTTGCTTGCTGGAGAATCAGATCGACGAATGGCAGGAGACCAGGTCTTTGTCCGTTGTAATAGTTTTTTTAACTTTCAAACCGATATTTCCAAAGAATCAAAAATTATTTTGTGAAGATTTCATTAACCCACTTTTGAATAAAAAAAATGGTCAAAATTTGAGAAAAAATTATAATAAAAAAAATCATTTATTGTTTTCGCAACCTAAATAGATCTTGAAAATGAGTATTAGCTCTATAGCGCGTGTTCGAATCCAACTTATATTACCTAAGTGATCGATTTAGTGATTACGCACCAATCAACTTTTGGGCTCCCAATATAAAGCGGTATGCTTATTAGCATACCCAATACACTTACTGACATGTCAGTCTTACTGACATGTGTCATGACACAACATAAGTGAAATTCGAACCCGCGCTAAAGAGACAACCTTCATTTCCAAGATCTACTTTGGTTGAAAAAGGATATAATGGATTATAAAGGAGTCATGGCTCACTTTTAAGTTCACCACAAATTCACAAACTATTATAAGATCATTGAATGATCATCATTCCCGGGACATTTAAGGGGGTGGCATCGATCCGGCAGATTGGTACATTTTTTCAGAGCGATAAATGAAAGAAAAAAAATGTGAAAATTTATTTTTT
>SCLH01000627.1:88255-98657 GCA_004367855.1 Oikopleura vanhoeffeni
AGTCGATGCCACCCCCTTAAAGTGACGTCAAGTTTTTTATGAAGTTTTAGCATATGAAACGTCAATATTAGGAATTAACGGAATAAAATTAGTAAAAAAAATATTAATAAATTTTTTCAGAAGATATTTATTTGCGATTTTTTTTAGTTATTTTAATTAAATTTTTATCCAAAAATTAAAAATAATCTTAGTCATTCGTTCGCGATATCAAATAAATATCGTTTTCTGGTCGTTATGAACATTTATAAACGTTCAACAGGGTCTGCCGGCAGTTTTAGTTCACAGTAAATTAATAAACTGGCATTCGTCAGACAATATAACAAATAATTTCAAAAACATTGACAATTGACGACACTTAATTTCCATGAAAAAAATATGTTTTCGTAAAATTATTAATTTTTATTTTTCCTGATTTAGATAATAAATTATTTTTCAAGGAGTTACTGAATTCAATAAAACTGATGAATGAACAGTTATTGAATCTGAATGAAACGATGCAAATATTTCAAACTGCACTAACAGAAACCAATGTAAGTCATTTTTGAACAGGGTTAATTTTTAGAAATTTAAGATGATACCGTAATTCATGGACTTGTTTGAGTTCGCAAGATTACACGATTTATTAAGACACTTTCTATAAAGACAATTTCGAGGATATATATATGGGCAAGACCCAGCTTTCATTTTTTTGGTGCCTCCCTCTTTAAGGCATTATGGAAATTTAGATGAATGGGGAACATGAATTGCACAATTTTGTTGTCCTGTTTTTTGGAAGAAATGGACAATTTGAAACAAATTTCAGTTTGAGAATTAATAGTTTTGTGGTTAACTAGTCTTATTTCAGGAAAAGTTACGCCATGAGAAAAGCCGAAGACTGAGAGAGCGCAGAAAATTCAGGGTAAATTTTCATGATTATAATTAGATTGATATAATTGAAAACAAATTAAGGAGGAGCTGGAAGATATGAGCGAGTTACTGCAGGAAGTTTTCGTTAATCATAAACCTTTAGAACAAACTGAAAATAAAATTGCAGTTTTGGAGCTTCAGCTTACTTGAGCTAATTTTCTGCCTTCTCTAAAATCAGTCTGTCAACCAACTAATGATTTGTATAAACAATCTTACTAATAAAGCACCAGTCATGTCATAAATTTCGTTCAAAATTAAATTGTTTCAAAACGTCAAATTGTTAAAAATATGAACCCGAAATCTAACCAAAAAAAACTTTTGAATGGTACATTATTGGTGCAGATTTACTGCCGCAGAAATACTTAGTTAAATTTCGGCAATTGATAAGATTTGTTGCCTAATAAAAAAAAAATATACAGTATGTAAAAAAATTGTTCGAGACCAACAAGGGAAATTTCTCTGGATCAAAACCTATAATTGGCAGGAGAATTACTTTCAATCAAGAAGAAATTGGAGCTTTTGGTCTCAAACAATTTTTTTACATACTGTAAACTTGCATTTTTCTGCATAATGTCCCCTTTCACACTATCCGGAATATCTCGGCCCGGTATATTAAAGGAAGTGTATTTTCAGTAGTAGCCTACTACTAGTAGGGCCGGGATATTCCGGATAGTGTGAAAGGAGGATATAAAAGAAAGTATGACTTTTTTCATAAACTACCGAAGTAAGTTTTAAATGATCAAATTTTTTCGAGTTATTGAAAATAATATCATCAAATTCAGAAACATTGGAGGAGGTCTTTAGACATGGCGTTGCGCGTTCGTGTTTGACCCTTATTTTCGAAGCCCTCTTTGGTCAACGGCGTTATTCGGCGCTCTTGTTGGTCCAATAGGAGTTAAACGCGAACGCAAAACGCGGTCTCAGAGATTCGTTTTCGAATATGGATCCGAAGTTCCGGGAGTTAAAATTATTCTCCACTAAAATGTTTTCGGGTTATTATTTTTCAAATTGTTTTTGAAATATTTTTCTCTGTTCTAAAAACTGTAATTGGAGATTAAAATGAAAAAACTAATCAAGAGGGTTGGACTCAGGGGAATTTTCGCTTAGTGAACACGGTTGGGGGCAAGCAAAATGGCGGAAAGGTTAAATGTAGAAACTCAAAAGCAAAATGAGTTCGTTACTAAAATCCAGCAAAAATTGAAAACGTCCATTTTATCTGATTTAGTCAGACTGATTTTACGCTTGTTCTTGCTGATGGATGAAAATGACCCGAAATAAAATGAATAATTTTTCATTTTGCTTTCCATTGAAATAATAGAGGAAATGTTCCTCGTTAGTTTTTTGCAATATTTTCAAAACAACTTCCAATTTTTTTGTTGTTCCTGCGATTCAGTCCTTCGCCGTAATTCTAAATAAGGCGTATAAATTTCTACTTGAATTCAGACGTTATTTTTGCTGTAAGTTTTTTTAGCTGTCATTATATCAATCAGGGCTATGAATTCTTTGATCTCTTTATTTGCTGTTGATAGGACAACCGCCGAGGATCTTGACAGAGAGTTTTGCAGCAAAAAATTCAGACGCATTTAGTTTGAAAATGATTCTGACAAGAATAATATTTCTTAATTTTGTGCTTGCAGGACATCAACAATGGACGATTAGAGAAAAATTGATAAGAGGTTCAAATGGATAAATAATACAAGTGTGATCTATCTGAGGTTACGTTTTTGAAGGCTGTCTAATAAATCAATATGTCAAATATATCAAAATATGTCAAGGCAGATTTAAGTGCACAATTTATCATATGTGAAAAATTACATTATAGATAAGTAATCTACCCTATGTAGTTAAACGTGAACGGGCGTGTTGATTTAAAAATCTCTGAAAACATATTGTTCGTCGTAAAAGTTTAGTTTGACTGCAGAAATTCGAGGATGTCATTATAAATATCAATTATTTATCTTCTTTAGAATAAACCGTCAAATCGGCCGAATCATAATAAGATTAGTGTATATCCCTTTATTAAACTTTGGTTAGAATGCGTAGCCACAACGTTAAAATAAGTAGTGGCTACGCATTCTAACAAAGTGTCATAAAGAGATATGGATAACAGACCCTCAGAGGACAGATCCTGAATATTTAAAAAATGCGGAATCGGAGCATTTGATTGATTGATCGTTTTCAAATCTGACCGATGAAATTGGCATATCCTGCAACCCAAGGTTTTGATCAGGTGCTAATATTCCGCGTTGTTTGTATCATTCAAATATGCAGGAACTGTCTTCTATCTGTTATTCATATTATATATGACCCTATAATATAACTATTTGAATTAAATTCTGATTTAATTACCTACTTTGATTTCAATATATTTACAGCATGTAACATTTTTGCTTTCTTTTTTTCAATTTGCATAAATCTGATTTCCACCTTTTCGATTGGTTTAATGACCAAAATTGATCGTTCTTATTGGCGGATAGCACATTATGCAAATTGGAAAATTGAAAGCAAAAACATTACTTGCTGTATATTGGATTGTATATTGGATATATTGGATTGTATTGAAAATGTGTCTTGTTTCACAAACACTGCAGACTATCACTTAAAGAGAAAAAATACTCAGTTTATGATTCCTTGATTTAAAAAAATTAAAAGTTATTTCGTGTTAAGAATTTCACACCAAAAAGAATGATTTCTATTAAACAGCTATTTTTTTGACTGCTGTATTTGAGAATGTACAATACGATTTTTTCAACAAATTTTTTCTTTCGGTTAATGTTTAAATTAGGATACTTTTGCGGAAAAAAATTTAAGAAAGTTAAAATTTATTGTGTTGTGTCGTCTGATCATTGAGGACCAATTTTATTGACGAGTATTGTCAAAAAATTTTTGTTAATAGTTCTAAGATCAAAGATTTATATTTGATAATCTCAAGTTTGAACCTTGGCTTTGATTTCATACCATTGCAATTATTTTGATGAACTTATTTGTGGAAAATTCAATGAGTGTGTTGTCGCCGACTGTAGTAAAGTTGAATCAGAACAAACAACATCTGAATCAGTCACAACTACGGCAAAAACAACAACAACAAGTGGAGAAACAACAGAGTCAAATTCCGTAACAACCACGAAACCTGCTGAGAATCCAAAAAACGGCATTGAAATTGATTTGCAATTATCGAATCCTGTATCCGATGATTGTTTGTCGGACAAATATTATTCAAGGCATAAGATGTTATTTATCTAAAATCCTGTACATCATTAGAGTGAAATTATTAATTGAATAATGATAAAATAAAAAACATACATACCGTATGTGACATACGGTATGTCAGATTTCAGCTTGCGAGAGAAACTTCAGAACGCAAACAACATCAAGCTATCAGAAGTGAGATAAAATTCTTCTACAAGCTCTTGTACTAGCTCAAATCTGATATACCGAAGTCAAAAATAAATTGGAATAGGTTATAAGTTATAAAATTGACCAAAAAATTGAAGTGTTATAACATGTTATAAGTTATAACACTTCAATTTTTCTGGTCTTGAAACCTATCTCAGTACAAAGATAAAAATTTGATAATTCCGAAAAATTCGTTAAAAAATGGAAGATAAACAACGATCTTCTTGAGTCCCCCTAAAGCAAAAATTCGTAGCGTTTTGGAAAAGCAATATTGACCAACCCACATTTTTTCTTGCTACCACAATAATATACAAATGTGTTGACAACCATAATCTTGGTGATCGATCTATCAAAAATCGTAGGCAAATTAGCCATTTATCGGCATTCCCAAACTGATTTAAAATCAGGTAGAATCAAAAACTCCCCGCAAAAAACGGGTTTAAATTCTAATTGTAGTTAAGGGGGCGGTGCATTTTGGCAGATACGGATATGGGCTCTTGATGAAAAACTTTTCACTGGGTTTATATATTTTTCTCAATATACCACCGAAGTAATGTTTCATACTCCAGGCAACTTTTGTACTAAATAATTTTCAGTTATGCTTTTTAAGAAAATTTTGAGCTCGAATTAAACTTTTCAAATTCCACAAATTATGAGAAATTTATAAATAGTTCCGAGCATTATAAAAAAATGCCTTATTTTTCCATCAAATTGGGTTTACAGTATTTGTTTTCAAATCAACGAAAAAACTTTCAAAAATGGCCACTTTTACTTTTCGCGTAGTTGACCACATATTTTTTATATGATATTTGAAAATCATACCACATTTTTTTGGGATTTTCAGGGTCGAAACTATTTGGAAATATGTTGAAAATTTTCCTCATTTCTTGTGTTCAACAACTTTCAAACTTTTTTTATGGAATCCTTAGCTGAAAATATTGGGAATGGTTACTTTAACTTTTATTCAAATATGTCCTCGTTTTGTTTCTTCGCTCTTGTTTTACTCTGAATCATACTTTTTTGAATGAAAATACGGTTTGCGCAAAATGTACTTTTAGCCCTCTTTAATCAAAAATTAAAAAATATTATTTCACGAGACTTGCCTAATTGGTAAGCCGACTCGTTCACCACGCAAAATTTAATTTAATTTAACCCTTGAAAAATAATATTTCTTTCGATGTGCTAAAATTTCGTTTTTTTTCGTCTTTTTTAGGAAATTTTAATTTTCGATTTTGACGTAGAAATCATATGAAATTAAATTATATAATTTTCGATGGTATCGAGACCATTTTTTGAAGCTTCTTATTAATAAAAATAAAAAATTTTTTTAATGTAATTTAGACACCTAAAGTACAAAAGGCGCGTTTTTTAGAGTGTTTATTTTAAAGACGATTTTATAAAGTAAAAATAATCGATCTGAAAAAAACAGATCATACAAGTGAGCTCAAAAGTGGCAACTTACGTTTGAAATACTTTTTATTCGAAAATTTTGAGGTGGCAAAAGTTTCCCATGAAGACCAAAAAAATTTTGACAAAGGTGAAATCTGCCAAAATGCACCGACCCCCTTAAGTCATCATTGCACTTCCTCATCAAAACCGAACTTTCGATTGATCAAATCTGTTTTTTTTCGCGCGGAGATTCTTTCTCGTGAAAAATCAGGATATAATTTATCTTTACTTCAAACTTTACCAAAGGAATCAAAAAGATCTTATCAATAACATCTTTCCAAGTTGCAATCTTTGTGGTTTAACATTTGAAATTCAAGATATTTTCGCTTCGGATGATTTTATAATTGACACAGAAAATATTGAATTTTTAACCACAGATACTGTCAGGGTATCCATTTTCGGGAACTTGCCTAGATGTGACGAAAAGTTCTTATCTGAAGTTGACGCTCATCTTCAATCAGAAACGATATATTATGATATTTTAAGCTCGGAACAGGGTTGCAACGAAAATAATTGCGCATGTATAGATATCACAAATACTGGAAAAGAACAAAAAATATGGGCAGTCAATGCTGATTTTACATTGATTTATCCAAATAGTAAGTTATAAAATCGTTTGGCAGTCAATCAATTCGGATTTAATTTTGCAATGAAAACTGCCGTTATGAGGCATATACACACCCGGCATGAAAACGATTGCTAAATTTTGCCGGAATAATGCAGTCGACTGATTGACTGAAGCTTATAAACTGAATCAAAAAAATAGTTCTCGCGGCCGATCATCATGCATTTTACTGAATATAAACCAAGCTAACCGTCCGCATTTTGGGTGGAGATCCATGTCCTGAATTTGTAGAACCTAACTAGTATGATGTACTGGATCAAACTAGCAAAGTATAACTAGAGTCTATTCGGCAAATTGGTTTCCACCCCGTATGCGGTCAGGAAGACCGATTCAAATGTTGCGAAATTAAGCGAAGATAATGCCACCAATTATTTAGCTTCACCTGCATTCTCACTGAGATAATTTTCCAGGATAAACCCAAATGACAAAATTTGCATCAGGGGTTTTGATTGGTGCGTGTTGACAATGCGCGTCACTCATTGGTCGGTTATATCTCACACAATATCTGCGCCCACGCTTTAAAATGTCGGGAACCAAAAATTTCTCCGACTTGTTTTGGACTGAAATGTAACTTAAATCTAATTTCAAATAAGCAAGCGTTTCTTAAAATTTGTTACTTGTGTAATTGGATTTATTAGTTACTAGAAGAAGCCACAAATTGTATTTCACATACTGTTAATCCATTTGGTATTTTGATTTTCAATTTTTTTTAAGTTCCCGTTCAAATTTGTGGTGAAGATTTGGAGTCGAAAACTTTATGTGAGAATCTGGGAGATGTTGTTCATGGAATATTCAGCTCTAGCAATTGTTTTCTTAAAAATAAGCTTTTAATGGCCAGCGAAGTTTACCAAGTGTCAGAAGATGACAAAAAATTTGTCAATGTTGTCCTCGTTTTTCAGTCAGATCTTGAACTTGCTCAAATAAACCAAATTTTGCAGCAAAATATTGACTCATGTTCCAAAGACCCGGAATGTGAAGCAGGTGAACATAGAAATTATGAAATTATCATCATATTCATTTGAGATAGCTCTTAGGTATCATTACTCATTTTTTAAAAATCACCGTCAGAAGTTCAGAAATCTCTGAAAAACAAATCAGGATTAGCTCTTTCGTATTTTTTCAACAATTTTTGACAAAAAAATCAAATTAATTTTTTTTCTCATCAGATAATTTTTCAAGCTATAGGGACAATAGCCGATAAGCTTTGATTAATACAATATTTGCCGCTATAGAGCAAAAATTAAGATATTTTATGAAGTTTTTGATATTTTCGCTTCATCCGATTTTCAATGACGAAAAAGATTCAAAATAAATTAAGAATATGTTCACAGTCAGCATATAAAATATTGGAAACTATGAACGAGTTTGATTGGTTTCAATTTGAACCAATCGGAATAAAACTGAAACTTAGATTGCAAAAAAATTCACATTTATTTTTTTAATTTTACGTATTTTACAGCCGGATTTTAAGGTCACCCTTGTCTGGATTGAATAGCTTGCAATTTAAATTAAAACTAATTTTTTAATTTCTTTTTTTGGGAATATGGATTACCGACCCTAAGAGAACAGATCCTGAATATTTGAAAAATGCGAAATCTGAGCAATTGATTTGGTAATACATTTCAAATCTGACCAATGAAATCGGCCTACTTTGCAATTCAGGGTTTTGATTGAGTGCTTGTATCTCGCGTTATTTGAATCATTCAAATAATCAGGATCTGTCCTCTAAGGGTCTGTGGCAGCCCGTCTGTCATCCATATAGACAGTTTTGAAAACAAAATAATCAGAAAATTAAATTTTTAGGACAAGGTGTTTTTGATTTGCTCGATTCGACATTTAGTACTGAGGAATTCACCGATGAGACGCAATTAAAATGGAGAGTAATTGGATCATTTGATCTACAACCTGGTTATTTGGAGGTTTTAACAACTATGACTACATGCTTCGAAAATCACTTGCAACCAGAATGCAAGATTTGCCCAATTGAGAGTGAAATGCGATCATTTGAACATGAAAATATTTTTATCAGCCACTTTGCAGATGATCAAATTTACTACCAGGTTCATAAAATTTTTAAGGTTATTTTAAGTACTCTGCTTTCAGTCTATAAGAAGAGAGGAGATTTTCCTAATTTTCATCTGGCAAAATTTTCCCACATGTCCTTAATTAAGTCGAACGGTCGTTAGCTACTTTCGCTCCTATTGTATGAAAGTAATTCTTTTTTTCGAAGAATTTAATTATCTTTTTTTCTTATCACCTAAAATTTTCTGAATTATATCCGCTTTTGATGAAAATGTTTTTGTTGTACGTTTTTCTTAGTTTCTATTCATATGTTTTACAGAATTGAGGTGTTAACTGATAATGTTGATAATATACCATGTGAATTTGTCTCCAAAAGTGTATTTCTGAAGGAACTGCCCAAAATCACAAAGCGTTGTCGTTATAGAGAGTGTCCTTATAGATGCTGTTTGAAACATGTCGAAATTAACATTTTTGGTTAATTTTTCGTCTTTTAGGGGGTCGAATCAAGAACGCGCTTGAATGGCAATTTCTAATTTTACATATTATGAATGTCAAAATTTACATATGGGGCGATTTTTCTGCATTTTAAGGGATCAGATCAAGAGCGCGCTTGATGAAATTTTCTAGAGTTCCGAAAGTCGTGCAGCAAAATTTTATACTAGTAGCTAATTTTTCAAATAATTTCATTCTACATACAGATGTCGAAATTTGCATTTTGGGCGATTTTTTTGTTATTCAGAGACTCGACATATTGGTTTTATTTATTGATGCGTCAACTTATGCGTCATCAGTTCACGCCCGATTCAATATGTAAGATAACATAGCGAGTATGGTTTTCGATTCGGCTCGAATTTCGACGCCACTTGAGACTAACGCGGTACAAATGATGGTGGTCAATACGTCAGAAATACAAATCGGGCGTAGGTAGCGAAAATCGTCAGAAGTCACAAAATTGCAATTCTGTGCGTTAACATTTTTCGGTCCCTTGGCAATCAGCGTGTGACTGACTGCAAAGTACTGAATTGTACTTTGAAATCTTGAATAAAAATTATCGAAAAATATATCAATATTTACGCTTTTGCGTATGAATTTCGATCATTTTCAGTCAAATAAAGAATAAAATTAGATAGAGTTCAAAAGACCTACTTATTCAATTGATGACATCACTGCCGAAGTCGAGACCTGGGTTACTGAAATGCTCAGTCAACTTTCAAATTATTTAGCAACATCTTCTTATTTATATACAGGAGTTTACCGAAACCTTTCTGTGATCACGAAAACAACAAAAACACTGGATTTTATGGACACTGAAATCAGTTTTCTAAGTGTTCCAGTGAGTACCGAATGGCTGAAAGGTGATCCTACATTAAGTCATGGTTCATTCAATAGTAAGAGGATATTACACGGGTCTCATCGGGGATTTGGAGATTTGAAAAAGAATGGGATCGGTTGACCCAGCAAAAAAATGAATGTGATCCTTTTTCCACCAAAACTTGTTTTATGTACACTCTCAAGTTGTGCCGACCCCTGGGTCACATATAATTTTCCCGACCAAAAAGTCCTCTCAGTACTAAATAAGGTGTCAACACCTTTGACATTTTGGATTTTAAACGACTCATGCGATCCAGCTGTGAGCTCAAAATGACAAAACTTATACTGAGTAAAAATCTATTAAAATCAAATTGATTCCAATCGTCCCACTTTATTTATATTTACAAGAAATATTTGATATTTATTTTAAGTTTCTGAATGAAATTAGTTCGATAAATTTACATTGATCGGCAAATTATCAAAAGAGTAAGCATCAATGAGAGTTATCAGCTGATAAAACCTTACTTTTTGTTGGTGAGAATGTCGGTTTTAATAACCAGATGGTTAATTCAAATTAAACAGTCAAATCAAACAGCACTATAAGTGTTAAAGTTTGCGGTTTGTCATATATAAATCATAATTATTTCCTAAATTAATTAACAAAATGTTTGATTTCAAACCAGAAAATAAAAA
>SCLH01000627.1:113332-148690 GCA_004367855.1 Oikopleura vanhoeffeni
ATTCGATTTCCGACAGCTTTAATCAATCATTCGAAAATATTTTTTTCATACTCAAAAATAATTATTTTTTCAAACATTTCAGCCGCGTATCAAGGTGTGAAAAGTTGAGCTAAGAGAAAACGGAGAAAAATATTTAAAATTGGAAAGCAGGACTAGAAAGTCAAGGTTTGCATTAGTTAGTTCAGGTTCAAAATATTTTCTGAAAATTTTCTGATTTTTCATGGTAACCATAACTAAAAATGTCTTTGTTGGCGCTCTTTTTCCAAACTTTTAAGATAATATTTTCAAATCTATCAAATTATTACAACATTTTGGGCCTTCGGCTTCAACTTGAGTCTAATAGGAGAATATTCGGATGTGTAGTTATCACAATATAAGCGCTCAAAGTCAGACCGAAAAATCGGCTTTGGAGCCTCCACCGATTTATTCGATTTGGAGCTTCCAAGGGTTAACAAATATATTTCAATTTAAATAGAACCTTTGTAGCCGTTTTGATCGAACGTACCCGTATTTCATTGTTTTAGTAAAGATAAATATAATTTTTTGGAAAGTGTGTTAGTTTGAGCAGAAGATTGTATAAAAAAAGTTTGGAAGAGACCACGACTGACCCACGCGACTCATTGTCTAAATATTTTGTCTTCCATATACTTTCCACAAACTCACCTGAGATTAGAACCGCCCTCGCAAATATATCACGATTGTCGAGAATCTAGTGATTTCATTGGTCACTGTCTCAAAGCTATGACTCATAGCCTATGAGTCATAGGCTATGACGCCTGATAAAATTTGACGCATAGGCAGGATTTTCGATACGGCCAAAACGTTATATTTATAGAAAATAGATATAATGGATACGTATGTAATAATACATAAGTTCATTATATATTAACAGCCTTCCAATGTACACAGTTTGATACATACTTACTCCATAAAATCGAATGAGCACACCATCAACCTATAGTTTGGTTTTTCACATCCCTCAACGAACCCATCATAGTACATTTCCATCTTTGCAATAAAACTTCAGAAGAAGAGAGTATGGCGTGTACTATGTGACGCAATTGATATCTCACTGGACCGTTGACGATGAGATCTGGGTTTCGATCCCCTCTTCGCACTTTATTTTTTCATGAGAATAGCATAGAAATCTTGTGGTACTGTATTTCACAATTAATTTTGTAAGATTAACGATAAGTTAGAATATTTTGAGGAAGAATTAACTCGTAGACTCGATTTCCGGCAAGTAGTGACCATTCGCCATTAAATCGCATTTTACGACGCTTAAACATTGATGACAAGATCAGTTATAAAGTTAAAGATTAACTTGAAGACAAAATGACGTTTGTGCGTTTTTTTTTTTTAATTTTTACTGTATTACAGTACTTATTTTTTGCAAATTTTTTTTGAATCACCATATAAAACCTTTTATTGTAATCAGAAAAAAATCTAAGACCTTTTTTCCATTACACCAAAGCCCAAAAATGATCACGTATTCTTACCACCACCGCTGTGACACTATATCTATGTAGTCTCACACAATATTCTCAGTAGATTAAGGTGTTGCGGAATATATGTCGTGCTCCTCGTATATATATATAGTGTGTCATATATGTCTGTCCTTTACTTTCAGTCTGCTCGTGCTACTACTTTAAATAAGTTCGAATGTATCCTGAATGTTCTGTTAGAGGTTTAAGCTCTTGTCCCTGTACATTAGGTCCAGAAAAACATCACGTGGCGCTTCAATGTGGAAATAGGTTTGGCTCAAGTACACAATTATTACTCAAATTCGCGAAAAAATTTTTGTGCGGATAATTACCACCTAATTTAGATTTTTTTTCATAATGTAAGTTCCAAAGGTCACTGATCTTTATTTTTCAAGAAATAAGGCACTTTATTTGGGGTGGAGGACATATGTTTAAATGCGCGTGATTGTTGTTGCATGAGGTGTTTTCGTCACGTGTTTTATTTTCAGACTTTCGTATTGTAATGAGAAAAAAGTCTTTAAAACGTTTGAGTTGACCCTGTTTTTTTGACGAATTTGAGTACTTTTTCAACATACTGTATATTTGGTCTTATATAATACTATATGATTCAGCATAGATTGTCCCCAGTGAAAACGGGTCTATGAGTGATGAATCGTCAATATCTGATTATTCATGTCGAAGGAAAAAAGTCGAAAGCTTTTCACGGGCACCTAATCATCATTTTTTGTCAAACGTTTATAGTCAACCATTGACGAACGACATTTCCGTATTAATATTTTAAATCAATTTTCTTAGAAATATCAGATTGGATGGATTTGAGCACAATAACAGTGGTTGACCACTTTAAAGCCCGCTGACTCTCTCTGTACTCCCCCTCTCATTCTAGCGCCGTTATATCTCTCTTGGTTTTAGTGGTCTTTCCGGCTTATGGCATATAAATCTGCCAAAAGGTGGGTCTTTAATTGGGGGTCAGGGCGGCGGGGGGGCTTACTGGGGGGGGGGTTTTAGAGGTGGTAACAGGCTGTCATGTGTGCATAATTGATTTGCCTCCTAGTATGTCGCTGCTGTTTGATGACCTATTTAATACTCACTTGGAAATCGATTATCTATTTAACTTTAGGTTCTCGGCGATAAATTAGATTTTTTCATTCTGTGAGCTAATTATATTGTCGTGCTAATAGAGTTTAAGATAGTTGAATTAACCGAAAACAATGATTCAAAGTTCGAAAGGGAAGGAAACGCTCTCAAGCCAGGGGTTTACAAATAGAAAAATAAGATTCTAAAAAATGCGGTCACACATATAGGTCTAAACGTACCAAGTGTTGGTGTTTAGCACGCCGCTTTAATCTATTTTCTCCACTGACCCACGTCAGCACTTTGAATAAAAACGGTATGATACACATAAAAGGGTGTTTGTCGGGTTGCCTTTTTTCACTGGACAATCTAGTTGTCATATAGTATTTTTTCTTCAAAATACTCAATCTGCGGAAGACCCCTATTAAAAGCAATCGTAAGAACTTTTAACGACTTTGAATTGCTTTACAGTTATGGCTGCCGGCATTTAGAATAGAGCATTTTTTGAGTCAAAACTTTGGAAAAACTGATAGACGCTTACGCATAAAGATGAGTTAATCTTTTTTATTCCGACATAAAAATATTTCACAACATTAAGAGACATTTTCTAGAGAATTTTGTAGAAAACAGAATTCTGTTTGTAGACAGAGCGTAGAAATCATTTAAGTTTAATATACAGGTGTAAGGTTTTTCCTTTCTTTTTTCAAATTGGATTCTTTGATTCCGCCCGTTTTGATTTTTGAATCTGAGAAGAGTAGTTTTTTTCTGTCTCTGTATTCTCGTGTGTGTATTATCAAATGCATCAAATGTGGAAATAGAAGGTAAACCTTACACCCTTGTAGGTACTTTCAAATATAAATTAGAAGGTTTCATTTTATCTCATTATGCACTTTGTTGGTGGCATTGAGGTAATTCGCACTTTTCTTTTCTTTCTCATTAGGCCTATTAATTCGTTTAAATTTTGTTTGTGTTCTTTTAATTTGTTATAGCCAATGGTCTTAATATTTTTAAGCTGATTTACAAATTGTATGTTGATGATGAAACTTGCTAATGGCTCGATTATAAGATGGTCACTATTGCCGGAAACGAGGTCTGGGTAGCAGTTTCATGTCTAAGTCTACGAGTTAAGTATTATTTTATTGACTTCCGTGTATTAAATTGCTTTCCACCCCCTAGAATTATTTGTATGGATTCAGAAATAAAGCTCACGCTTTGCTTGTGTTTTTAAAACAGAGCCAAAATATCTGGCGAGGTATCATATTTGGCCGGGAATATCGAAACAGACCCGAAAGTTCCCTTATTTTTATTTCGAAGATTTTGGTGACTTTCAAAATTTGCTCATCAGACCGTTATTCATGATTTGAATGCAATTATTTTGTTTTATCGATGCTTAACACAGCATGAACCTTAATAATCACAATATACTTATAAGAGCTTACTTTCGGGGTCTGAATAATTTTGACGTTATTTTTTTAGTCGTCCCAATCTTTCTATTTATTATAATTATTTGAAATATGATTAGACGTTCTAGACTTGCCGCAAAAAAACATATAATGATCAATTTGCCACTTTTTTTAAGTATATATGTGGAAGTCAAAACATAATTTTGATTATGTTTAAATACTTCTTGAGGAAATTTTTTAAAATTCAATGTCTGTATTATACATAGAAAATTTCATAATTTTCATTATATGTTTTTTTCAAGAATTAATTACGCATTTTAGAATTATATATATTATTAAAAAACCGTATAATTTGCTGATAATTATTTCTGTATTATATATAATGTCTGGGTGTGGGTATATAATATTTATATAATCAAATTATACGTTTTTTTCAAAATTTTCTTTTGGTTAAAAGGGATGCGTATATACCGCCGTTTTTGCGTTGTGAGTGTGATATTATCTTCTCTNAAAACATTATTTTATTCTGATGAGCAGTTTTCTTAGAAAATGTACCTTAGTGGACAAAAATTTATATTTTTGAGGTTATCTACTGTATTTTAAGTTATTTCAAAAAACTAAACCGAAGATTTATTAGTTTAGTTTCATAAGCTTAATTTGTCCTTAAAATGAACTTGATCTGATATGTACTTAACCAGAAAAATGTACCTAAAGTTTCAAGTTTGGCGCCCTCTGGTGGGAAAACCACTTTATGAAAAGTCGCGAAACCATCACCAATCGATTTTTTTTCGTCGACTTAGTATAGAACTGTAACTTCCAGAAAAACTTTTTCACAGACACTACCCCCTTAAAATCAAATTTATAGAATTCTAGAATACTGATCAAAATTCAGAACAATCAAATTGATGACATCATATTTATCTACTATTTCATTCAAATAGATTGTCCCAGTGAAAACGGGTCTATGAGCTGATTGAATCGTCAAATAATCGATATTCATTGTCGAAGAAAAAAAAAGTCGAAGCTTTTTACCGGGACAACCTAATATCGATTTTTTGTCAAACTTTTCAAAATTGATCGAACCATTTCCGATTAAATATTTTAAATAAATTTCTTAGAAATATTGAATTGGAAATGGATTTGACACAATAATAATTGTGTCATAATTATTTGGCCTGCCCTATATCCTGCTGTTTATGCCTATTTCAAAAACTATCACTTGGAAATGCGGATTATCCATTTAAACTTAAGGTTCTCGGCATAAATTCAGACTTTTTCTATACTGTAAAGCTAAATATATTTCGTCATATCAATTAAAGATTTAGTTTAATTAACGAAAAAAATGATCAAAGTTCGAAAAAGAACGCTCTCAAACCAGGGGTTTCAAAAAATAATTAATCTAAAAATGGCGGTCAACAATATAGGTCTAAACGTACAAGGTGGTTGTTAGCACGCCGCTTTAATCTATTTTCTACACTGACCACGTACAGCACTGTTTGAATAAAAACGGTATATAACACTAAATTATTTGAATATCATTATTTCGTAAAATGATATTTTTAATAATACCCAGGAGAGATCACCACATATTCAACCAAAATTTCCGAAAATAGAATAGAGAACTGCTTCAAAATGTTATGCGGCATTAAAATTGAAATGAAGACGTTTGGGTGAAACTAAAAAGCGGTTTTGTACAAAATCGATATGCCCGTGATGCATTTCTAGAGTTTTAAAATTCTGCACAAATATTCATAGCTATTTTCATGAAATTTAATTTTATATTCGATGCATATCGAAATTTGATTGCAGACCATTTTTTTGCATTTTAGTTGATCAAAATTGAGGCGCCCTGATGCCATATTCTATGCATTTAAAATTCTGCCAAATATTTCATAGCTATTTTTTCATGAAATTTTATTTTACATTTGATGCATATCGAAATTTTTGGTTGAGACCATTTTTTTGCATTTTAGCTAAGCTTAAGGTAGGTGGTTACTATTTGACATATTCTCGATGAAATATGAGCCAACAGGGCTCAAGGATATAATCAGATTAGCCAGTTGTAGAACTAGCCTTCATCTTGCTAAAAACATGTGTCAATTTCATTATAATCGAGTTTATTTTAAATACGGCCCGGTGATTGGCCGCAAGCGATCATAAAACAAGTCTCGTTCATGTGGGCAAAACCAAAATTAATTAGCCAATTGCAGCTCGGTTTTTATGCACGTGATAAAAGACAACGACAGAGCATTTTTTTTCCTTCAGGTGTCGTTGTGGGGTGAAATCAATAACGCCTTTTTCCAGTGTGGGAAAAACACATCTACAGTATGTGTTTTTTTTACTTGCAAAATGAAATGCATTTAGGTTGATTACGGCAATTAAAATGGTTACTAGTGGAATTATTTGAAAGCCATTCTATAGCCGTCCTGAGGCTTCGAAATATAATCACTTAGTTACCATTTTATTGCACTGTATCCTCAAAGACAAATTCCCAATTCGCAAGTAAAAAACACATACTGTATTTTGAATCATATTGTACCGAATACGTGATCAAAATTCCGCAAGGCAAATACAAACAACATGATGTGCTAGTATTCAGATCATTGCTTAGCTATATCAGGCGAGGGGTGAGGCGCTAATCATAGCCTAACCATACACTGAATACTCACACCCTTTGTTTGATTCTACGCGCAATTTGATTCACTGTATTCGGCTACAGGACTTAGTACTCCTGATTGTGAGAACGGCTTATTTCAGACATCCGCAAAAAAAATAATTGAGTTGAAAAGTTAGTAAAATCGGTGGTTAAAGTTACGGATACAACAACAAGTTAATCTAAATTCGACAAATCAATAATAATATTTTGTTTTAATAATCTGGTACATCAGGGTGCGGCGTATAGTTAGAAAGTTTGTCGCCTAAAAAACCCTAACTTTACCGCGTAATTCTAACTAACGCGTACTTTCTAACTATACGCGTACTCTGGGAAAATTAAGCTCTGATGGTCAATTTGGACAATATCTAGATTTAAATGCGTTAAATTGGTCAGAGTAAGAATTTGGTGATTTTTAAAGTTATTTTTCGTTAAAATCTTTCCTAGATGTATAAATTTAATTTCATTAAAAAAATGAAATAAGGTTAATTTTAAATAAACATAAATTCGAAAAAGATTAATCCGAAAATCGTTAAAATGTCAAGGAAACAATGAAAATTATGAAAAAAAATACGCTCACGGTAAATCACTCTCAGAAAACCAGAAAAACTAAATATTTGTATCTGAATAACTATTGGCCTATTTTCAAGCTAGCCGACATTGTCTGCGAGACTTGAAAACATGTTTTTAAACTCCTTGAAATACCGAAACTTCATTGGTCAATCTAAACATGTTTTTAAAAAAGTGTATTTTTCGTTGGCGCACCGACCGAAGAATATTCGTCTGAAAATTTGGTTTAAACCGCCTATCTTTTGCCTAGGAACGTTTGAAAAAAGCCTTATCTTTTGCTTATAACTATACGCCGCACGCCAGGAACCAATTAGTTTATTTTTCAAATGCGTAGCTTTTGCGGAGGCTTCCGTAGGTTTTTGCGTGGAATCTAACTATACGCGTATAACTATACGCCGCACCCTTCTGTACTCTGTGTGAATTTTAAGACGCCTTGTTTATGGGATAAAAGAAGAAGGATTTAAGAAAACCGTTAAGTGTTTAAAAATTGACTCACCCCCTAGTGATGTGATGTAACAATGTTGAGTTTAACAGTTCTATGTGTTATTGTTAGACGAATGATGAATCTACAACCCAGTAACCTCAGAGTTTTTACATCTGCCCTAGAATTATTCTGAGGCGTGATTGAAAGGTACCAAATTACGACACCTACCTTCTTAAGGGGTTTTCGATGACCAATTGTCGCGAAAGTACAAATTGTTAGACCAAATATTAACTTTTTCTAATATATTTGAACAAAAGTCTTGCATCCTATAAATAAATCGGACGTGACGGATGACTGGTCCTATCAGAAAATTGCTTACAAAATTGACGGATTTTTTTCAAAATGTATCTCCTCCCTGAGTTTTCAAGGTAAAACAATGATTCATAACTTTAATTAACCGGAAAGAACTTGAGCAGGTAAAAATAAAGCGCTTTCAGAAAAATCTTCTGATTTGGCTTCAGTATCACCAAAAAACTGTTTTTACCTTATTTTGGGGGTCTCAATCAAAATGTATCTCCTACCTTGATTTCAAAGTAACACATTCGAAATCTACATGAACCTGCAGCTGAAGAGTCCGTGCAGATCAGAATAGAGAGTTTTGTCCGAATTTCATTCTCAGTTTTTATACATCGGGTTTTGATTTTTCAAAAATCCAGAAATTTAAATTTTTTCATACAAAATATTTCTTTGACCCTCAAAAAGCTTTTTTGACCATGAATGGAAATAAAAAGACTGCATCTATACTCGCAATCGTCTATATTTTTATGAAAAAAACAAAAAATAAAATTTCGAAAATTTGTTTCTAGAGCCTCATTTTGTGACGACCACCCCCTTAAAGCATCGTTTTTCAAAGTAAATAAAGTTTCGACTTGTCGACTGTAACGAGACCTTATTTCTACGTTATATATCATGTAATAAGTATCCATCTTGTAATTAAAGGTTCTTTAAGTTAAATCCTTAAGAAAACAAAATAGCGCCTAATCTTTTTTGTGAGTCGCTGCCAGCGGAAGCTTATCTATCCAAAAACTCTCAATAGTGCTCTCATATCAAATTTCAAAATATAGTATATAAACGCTCAGAATAAATAAATTGGCAAGAACTTAAACAATCATATTAATAGCATACTTTTTACAATTAATAATATATCTTCTATCAAAATGAAACTTTCTTTCGGATTATTAGCTTTTGCTGCAGCTCAAAACAATGTTTTGTCTGATGAAGTCATCTGTGGAAACTGTGAAGGTGAGATAAATAAACTTATAAAATATTAGAGGTTTAATTTGAAGTAACGTTTGTTCATTTGGAGTGACGAATTTCTAAATTCTGTTTTTTTTGAAGCCAAAATTTATTTTGTCGATGTAGTCAAATTGTTGGTTTTTATATGCAATCGGACCTAAAGAGATCAAAATATCATTGTAATTTGGTTTCTTAGAACTGATATTTTAATTTGGAAAATTTNTTTATAAATAATTTATGTTTCCGGATCTTAGTCAAGCTGACTGCTTTTTTCTATATGTGAAATCCAATTGTTTTATGTTAAGCAATAGTTTATTTTTTAGTCGGGAATTTCCAACAATCTTTAAGAAGCTGAAATGTTTACTGGTTGATAAAACGAATAACAATTACAAATAAAAACATTTGGAAAAATGTTATCAATTGTACTAGAATATTTATCGAAACCAAAAGATATCGCATGTCTGAAATTATTTCTTGAGAATAAAAAAAATTCATAAAATTTTTGCATATTTTTCATCACAGTTTTTAAAAAAGTATGGCATAAGTTTTCCGACATTAATTTCTACAAAAATGTAACAATAACCTTTGAAACCTACATTTTTTACGTTTCCCTTGATCAGGGAAATTGATCGCAATGTTTAATCATTTTCTTCAAATTGCATTAAAAAGACTGGAAAAAAATTTCTGTGGATTCTTTTTTAAGAAAATAAATTAACTTTCAAAAAATTTCAATACTTTCTTTAGACCAAATAACCGGCTTCAACAACTGGTTAAGCGGCTTTAATAACCAAGAAGTAGTATGTGATAGATATGTTGACCCGAAAGGAATGCTCTCAGTTCGTGGTGCTTGCAAAGAATGCAAAATACAGTGCAAGCCAACTCAACAAAAATGTGAAGCAGTTGCTGATTTAGAATCTGGTTTCTGGAATAGAACTGCGAAGAAAATAAATGTGCAATATATCGAAAGAGCTGAAAATATGCTGGCTCAAGATGGCCTTCAACGAAGCAACAATCAATTTGTCAAAGAACAAGCCAAGGTGATAAAACAGCTAGCTATTTCTTGTTAGATTTTTTCAACAAAATAATTTTTATAAAAAAAATTTGAAAAATTATTTCATACTTAATTTTAATCTTTCATGACGTAATCACGTTTGTTTTCAAACAATTTTTCGAAGTTATGGCTTGATTCAATCCACCATTGAATCACACTCATATACGAAATTTGAACTTCATCTGAAATATATTTTTTTTCAATATTTAGTACATTGAACTAGGACTGATTTTCTTATAAGTTCAATATGAATGGATTAAATAAATTATTCAGAAAATAAAATACAGGACAAAAACCCCTAATTTTGAAATCTACTTTCTGACCACTCAAAAATTGGTTCATTTTTTTCTGTTATTCGGAACATTTTTTTTATACTGATTGACCCCAAAATGTTTGAGAACCCTCCGGTTAATTTAGACCCCGGATTGTCTCGGTCCAAATCCTTGATATATCTGATTTAAACATATTCATATTTCATTCACAGTGCCTCTGTTAATTAAATATGGTCGACATTTTGGCTTTTGGAAAGACCCAATCGATTTTGGCCTTAGATAGCTTAAAATAATCTCATATTTAGAATTTAATGGTCGGAATCGGGCATGATCAAGTTTTTTTTTCGAAAACATTTCAAATTTATTTCAAGATTTAGAACAAAAAATTTCAATAATACATTTGAATGTCTTCCAATTTGACGCCATATTTTTTATCCAGAAGAACTTTGGTTAAGAAAATTATATAAAATAGTGATATTTTAATTATAACACATGTTAGAACCTTAAAATCCGATATATTCATATTCATGTCATTTTTTATACAAGAAAATTCACTCAGTTGAAATTCAGTCATTGAAAAAACGAATTTGTCAAATTGTGCTTACGTATCTCAAATTGAAAAATAAAATGATTAAATATTTGAAAACTTAGACAAATAATAAAACAAAACTAAAAAAAAATCACAAAAATTTAATTCCGGAAAGGTAATAATTCATTGAAACGTGTTAATTTTCCGTAATTTTATTCAATTTCTACTAGTTCCGTGTTATTTTATCAAATAGTGCCATTTTTATCTAGTTAAACAGGATTTAAAGGATTTCTTAAATAAAAATTTAGTTTGAACAAGCAAAACAGAAGGCGCTTGAAAAAGAAGCCAAAGCTTCAAATAAAGCTGCAAAAGCAGCAAACTGGTCACAATGGCGAGCAGACAAAAAACAAGCAAATGCTGATGCCAGAGCGCTGAAGAAAGAAGCAAAACAGGAACAAAAACGACTTAACAAAGAGGCTAAAGCACTCAGACAGGTAAAATTAAAATTAATTTATAATCACTTTTTTTGTGTACTGTTTTTTGCTATGAAGACTGACGTCAAGCGCTAGTTGTAATTGGTAAACGATGTTGAGCACTCTTATTGGCGGGAGTCTTCATCACAGCGAAATGAGAAAAGACAAGATGAAAATGACAGGCTGTTAACCTTCGTTCTCATTTTAAATTCATTTTCTGAAACTTCAAGATGTGACACGAGACATTCTCCGAAATTTGAAAAAAACGAAGCAGTTATAAAAATTATTCATTTAAAAATTTTAAATATTAAAGTTTGAACTTCACAGCATATGAAAATAAGATGTTGTATGCGGCATAAAATACGCCCCCTTAAGAGGTGTCATATGACAATAATTGTATTGCTTAACATTTTCTTGTTCGAACTTTGCAGGTATGATATAGAGTACACAGGATCTCTGGCTGAAAAGATGAAAAAAGCCCGTGGGGTGTCTTGAAAAAATTTCACAACAACAACTTCCATGATAAAATAAGGCTGAACATATATTTAAGGCACAACGTATCGAAAAACGAGAATTTGCTCTTCGAAACAAAGTTTTATTCGCCTTTTATGCTGATATTGAAGAACACTACGAATCAGTTTGTCCAGATTTGTTTCTTATCGCGGAGTCTGGCTGAATCCTGATTTTATTCTGACTTCTTGGGTGAACTTTTTATGCCACTTTGGCTCATTAAACCGCTTTTGTGAAATTTATTTAATAAACTGTCAAATCACTAGTACTGTAAATAAATTTGATTTATAATGGAATTTTTTTCTACTTTTACTGGTTTACAGCCGCATTCGACCACCTTATTTGCATCTTTAATCAGCCCTGGTTGAAGTTTGAAAAAAAAGACGACTTCTTGGTGGTGTCACCTCAATGTAACATATTAAAAATATGATATCCGATTAAAAATCCTCCCTAACAAATATATTTTGAATGTATAATACGACCAAACAGATGATCAATTTTGTTCAAACCCATTTTATCCAAACGGTTTCAACGATACTTTGAATAAGTTTTATACTTTCAACATAACAAGTTTTGATATACAACCAAGGCATATCATGCCCGATTTTCAAAGGATCGAAAAATTTTTCAGAGTAGTAATAAATATCATTTTCAAAAATGCTTTTTTTTAAGGGCCTCACAGCTTGAAAAATTTTTAAGAAATTCTTTTAGAAAATTCTTAAGAAAATAACCAAAACTTGAGGAATGTATGAATTTTTATCAAAATCATGTCAAATACTGGGTTTTTGGTTGAGTTTTTTTTGCGTAGCTTTATGCGAAAGAAAAGGTTTAGTTCCTTAATTTTATGGCGTATAGATGGCTGATTTGACATATTCATCATTAGATCTATCCTTAACCCTTGTGAGCATATAAAAAAGTTCCACCACGGCACCAGAGCCACAATTGTGGCTTCACATTGAATGTTGTTTACAAAAAGCTTAAGGTAGCTAGAGTTTCAATTTTTTCTGTATAAGGAAGTTGAAAGGTCATATTTTTGGATCCGACATTTTATATTCCAGAATTTTAATTTTAAGTTTTAGAAAATATAGTGGGAAAAGCAAGGTATACTGTTGGGGCGAAATGTTTCGCGCCATAATCAACATATTCTAGTCAGTTATATGAGCAGTTGGCGTAGTGGTTAGCGCGACTCGACGATCGTCCCGTTACCTTGGGTTCGACTCCCGGACTTCTCAAACATTTTTTCTATGGTGATAACCCAACAATACCATATCACGTGATCTAGGATTGAATTTCCCTCAATTTCCTCTTAACTTGGTATTTGATGGCTTGGTTGGGAACCTAATTCTACTCCATTTTCCAATTAATTCGAACCTACTGTTTAACTCCGTATAAAATTAAAATATTTTTAACACATGACGCCATTTTTAACGCGTTTAACAGTTTTGAACAGAAAATTTAATTTCTGTTCTAATATCGCCGAATGTGTCAATATCGCCGAATTTGCCGATATCGCCGAAATTTGTTGCCAAAAATCGTTTCGCGATATAGCCGCCCCATGTTATTGGTCTTCTTAACAATAGTTACAGCATCTAGATGACCCAGATGACCGTTTCAAATTGAAAAATCAATCACCTTAAAGACGATATTTCCAGTTTAGCTCAAATTTTCTGAAAACATGTAAGGATTTCGAAAAGTTCAAATACGGCAAGCCCGGTTTCGGCAAACTCCGTTTAGGCTAGCTCTATGAGCAAGCCCGGTGTACTCTTTAAAATGTCATAAACATGATGTCAAATTGTCGTTTGTGTACAGAGATTTCTCAGGCGTTTTTCTGTCCCTGAAAAAATCGCGGGAGCCGGATCAAAAAATCTCGGAATTAAAAATGACCGTATATAAATTTTCAAAAATGAGTCCACCATGTTTTTTCGTCATATCTTTAAATTTCCCGTAGTGAAAAAACTCAAGCTTAATCGATGCGCATTCTTTGCCTTGGATGATTCTTATTATATTGTTTTTAATATATGACGAAGTGAGATGTTTTTATCAGAGTTTATTTGTGAAAAAGTATGTACACGAATGTCAAAGAGTGTAGAAAAACAGAAATAAAGTTTCAGTCGACATGATAGTTTTTACAGTAGTCAACCCTCAAACATTCAGGGATTGACCAAACTTGTACAGAAACCTGTATTTTTGGCCAACTTCTAGAGTGTTTCCATCAGTAAGATTTAAGAATTGTTGGCAATCAGAAACATATCCGGACAAACGGGTTCGTAGTGAGATTCAATGTCTGCATAAAAGGCAAACAAAACCTTGTTTTGGATAGCAAGTTCTCTTTTTTCAAGTCGTTGTTGCTAAAAATTATTTCAGTTATGAACAAATGACACTTTTGTCAAATCATAATTGCTAAAAATCCAAAATTAAAATTTCGTTTAATTATTATTAAACCATCATAAAGTTTTTAATAAATTTATTACTTCATTAAAATTATACAATGATACAATTATTATTTGATTATTTTTCATTAATTTTTGTTATTTAATATTCATAATATACTGACTACTTAATGAAGGTTAATCCTTATTGCTTAAACATCTTTATATATAATTACTTTAAGTTTAAGTCATCTTAAACAACTGAGGACAGTGCTTAATTTACATGAGGTATTATGGACTTAATAATTTTATTTTAGTACTTAATTGGAAGAAAATATTAAAAAATTTCCTAATCGAAATCGTCAAAAATCTAATTTTTTTTTTAAATAGTGAAAAATAACGTTTGTGTTGCATTCATCACACAAATACCCGTTTTTTATAAACATCATGGTCTTAATCTGGAGGTAATCAATTTTTAAAAATGAAGTCCAACACTTGCATTTTCACTCTGTTCAGCTTTCATTTATGTTCGATTCATAACTGTGTACAATTTCAGGCCGTTGGTATAAAATGGGGAACGTAATTAATGAAGATTATGTTAACACAAATGAATAAAGTTAATTAAGTATTATTCTATTTTTGAAATCATCATTTAATTATTATCAAATTTTCGATCGAATCATCAAATTATTGTTCATTATTGTTGATTGTTTTGTGTACTTAAGGAGGTAGGTGTGGCATAACAAAATTAAAATTTTATCAGTATTTAATTACTATTTTTCAATATTATTTCTGAAGAAATTCAGTGGCAAATAACTACCTTTCGGAGCGCTTTTGCTTCTTTGTTGACTCGCTTTTGTTCCTGTTTCGCTGCTTTTTTGAGAGCTCTAGCAGCAGCATTTGCAGCCTTTTTATCCGCTCGCCATTGTGTCCAGTCTGCGGCCTTTGCAGCCTTATTAGCCGCTTTTGCAGCCTTTTCAGCAATTTTATTTTGGATGTGTTCGTACTAAAACATTTTTACTAGAGTTGGTTTCTTTATATTATTAAACAACAAATTTTTCACAATAACCTCAACATTTTTGAATTTTTAAGATTTATCTTTTTATGTTCTCGAATTCTTTTTGTTTTTTTTTAATTTTTTTCATTTTATTTTTTTTTCAAATTTTATTTAGTTTTATCAATTTTTTATAATTTTTGTCAAAATTTTCAAAAGACAACTCCAATTAATTATACCTTTGCTTGTTCTTTAGCAAACTGATTGTTGCTTCTCTGAAGGCTATCGGCAGCCAGCATATCAGCGGCTCTTGTAATATATTGCAGAGTAATTTTTTTGGCAGTTCTATTCCAGAAACCAGCTTCAAGAGCAGCCACACCAGCACATTTTTCTTCAGTTGGCTTGCACTGGACTTTGCATTCTTTGCAGGCACCACGTGAGAACATTTCTTTTGGGTCTACATATCGCGAACAGACAACATCATCATTATTTATCCAAGTTTGAAAACTGGTGATTTGATCTGAATTTTTAGTTAACCAAAAATTCAAATGCTATTTTCTATTTTTTTTATGTTATTTTAGATTATATTCTTAAAATAATTATTTTGTTTATTTTTAGTGGTATATTTTTGTTTATATTTCTTAAAAAGTAAAACGCTATTTTTAATTTTTTCTGGTTATTTTAATTTATTCAATTCCGTAGTCATTTCTTGAGATTTTAACAAAATTAAGATAAATTTTATTTGTATTATCTGGTTTCTTCAACAAAAAAAAATTAACCAGATTGGCAGTGGTTTCAAAATCTCTAGAAAAATTTCAACCGGCTAAAAATGTCGAAGTATGATTTATTTTGTTTCTTCTTACCGTCACAGTTACCGCAAACTTCGACCTGATCAAAAAATTTGTTCTGAGCAGTAGCAAGAGCAAAAAGTCCGAAAGAAATTTTCATTTTGAAAAAAGTAAATATGGTTTTTCTGTTGAGAAAAAATAAACTTGAACTGTTAATTATTTCAGTTGCTTGACAAGTATCTTATGTTGTGACCTTTTATACTTAAATTATAATCCGGAAATTTGATATGAGAGCACTAATGAGGGAATTCTGATAAGTATTCATCCACTGCTAGCGACTTATAGAACAGATTAGGCGCTGTTTTGTTTCCTTAACAAGAACTCCCTTGAAAACCTTATGATAACAGAGAATTGCCGAGGAAGTATATACGGTATGATATATACGGTTGAGATAAGAATGACTTTATTTGCGGTCAAATATCAACAAGTGTTCTTTTTTCTAAAGTTTTATGGTTTCTGAATCGGATTATTCAGAATTTCTGTAAACCTGACATACAATGGGTGAGACCAATGGGCAACAGTGACCAATGGGCAACAGTGAGACCAATGGGCAACACTTTTTCGCATATTTGATTTTTTCAGACCTATGAGACCAATGAGCAACACCCTGAAATTTTCATCCATAATTTATCCATAATTTTGATAAATTTAAAATAAATTAATATATATCCTATATTGAACGGAACTCCATCTTAAAAACGTTTTCAACGTGAGCCCAGGGGATCGAATCCCAGTATGCTCTTCTCTTTTTTGATAGTGTAAGGAATATTTGAATATTTAATAGAGGAGAGATGTATTGTGTTGCAAAACCCACGCGTGGGCCACGCTCACCAGCGATTGGACACTTGGAGTTGGTTGTGTCGTTTTATTTACTACTTATGGAGCGCTCGCGAGTCAGACAATTGCTTCAGGTCAACAAACCAAATTTATTAAGAAAAAATATGACCTTGATTACAGGGCTTAAGACTTATTAAGGGAAGGAAATATTATTAAGGTTTATTAAATTAGGTGAAGTGAGAATAAAATTAGGGCGTCCAAGGTTTATCTTCGGTGAGACTAATGGGCAACAGTGAGACCAATGGGCAACACTTTTTCGAAAAGCTCGTGTGTTGCCGATTGGTATCACCCATTGTATATATCAAAGATTTGGTCTCCAGGACTCCAGTTACGCGTTTGATTGATCAGAGCACCGGATATTACGATGTTGATCAAAAAGTGAATAATCAGTCCAAACGCGAACGCAAAACTAAAGGCCTAGATATTCTTATCTAAGACCCAAAATGAAAAACTGGAGATAAAACCTTTCCCCATAAACTTAATGCCATAAAGTTACATTGACTGAACTTATTATGCTTTTCGCCTTAAAGAATGAGATTTAAATTCGAAAAGGGGGTTTTCTAGGCAATTTCAGGCAATTCGGAGCAATTGTATAGCCTTCAAGTTACCTAAAGTATAACGACCACTAACTCGTCAACAGGTCCCGCTTAATGTAGATAATTTCGACGATATCTAATCGGGATAACACGCCCTGAAAACGGTATACTTCAAAGAATAATCTTAATGTTAAATAAAAAACGGTAAAATCTTTTTTAAGACACCGGAAATCCGTCTCAGTAGAACTCGGAGTACAAAATTAAACTTCATCGTGATGAATATTTTACCATAATCTTAGATTTCCTGAGCCTGATAATTGAATCCCATATACTGAGAATAAATATTTAGGAGCAGTTATAATTAAATTTGGAACTGCATTAAACGTTTTCAAATGAAAAGGGCGCTTTAGATTACGTAGGTTTAATACTTTTGTTTAACTTTTTAATTTAATCACAAATAAGTGTCCTTATAATTACGTAGTAACCGCTTAAAAGTTTTCGCGGAATAGTTTTTAAATAAATTTATTTTATACAGTATGTACTTTTTTTACTTCAAAGTGAAAATTGTCCTTTAGATAATTACGGCCCATAAAAAATAGTAACTAGGTGGATTTTATTTCCAAACCCTTGACATCGGCTATAGCTTGGCGTTCAAAATATAATACACCTAGTTTCCATTTTTTATTGGCCTTAATAAGCTAAAGGACAATTTTCACTTCGTAAGTAAAAAAAGTACATACTGTAAGCCTTCAGAAAATACTTTATCTAGTTACTAGATTCTAGTGAAATATNGGAATAGAGGTGTAAAAAATCAGCGTAAACCAAGCTTCACGTTAAGGGGGAATTTTCCTGTATGTAATTTTGAAATAGCATTCACTTAAGTCTTGTACAACGAATTTTTGAAAATCTTCACCAACTTATCAATAATTCAAAAACTGCGGCATATTTTCAAATTGCCTTTGAATCAAAAACTCTGTTGTTATAGGGCCTAACGGGCATTAAAAATGCTCAAAATTGATTGGTTAAAAAATTATCCAAGAAATGCTCTGAATTATTGGTTAAAGAAAGTTCTGTCGACCAAATCTAAGTATTATTTACAAATTGAAATGAAAAATAACATTTGATTTAAGGGCCTCGATGCCTTTTGACAGATTTGCACCTTTTCATTTTTTTTGTCTTGATGGGAAACTTTTTGCCACTTCAAAATTTTCAAATAAAAACTTTTTCAAACACAAGTTGCCACTTTTCAGCTTCCTTTGATTAATCTGAATTTCTTCAGATTGATTACTTTAACTTTATAAATCGTCTTTTGAAAAAACACTCAAGAAACGCGCGTTTGTAAGTTACGTGGCTAAATAACAGTGAAATTTATTTTCTATTAATTAGGAGCTCTAAAATACGGTCCTGTCGACCGTTGAAAATTTATTAAGTTTAAATTCATACGATTTTTAAGTCGAAATCGAAAATTAAAATTTTTGAAAAAAGTCGAAAAAACAAAGATTTCAGCACATCGAAAAAAAATATTTTTTTTCATGCGTTAAATGAAATAAATTTACAACGGTCGACAGGTCGGCTTACCAATTTGGCAAGTCTCGGTGAAAAAATTGGAATTTAATTCTTGACAAAGAGGGTTTAACTTTATTTCGCGCAAACCATATTTTCATTCCAAAAAATATGATTCAGCGTATAAACAGGAGCGAGAAAAAACCGAAAGCATATTTTAATATAGTGAAAGTGGCCATTCCCAATATTGTCAGCTAAGGATTCCAAAAAAATTAGTTTGAAATTTTTGAACAAGAAATGAGAAAAATTTTCGAAATATTTCTTATTATTTTTGACCAAAAATCACTCAACCATGTCATATGGTTTTTCAAAGAGCATATAAAAAAAATTGTGGTCACCAAGTCAAAAAGTTAAAGTAACCATTTTGTAGAGATTTTTATCGTTAATTTGAAACAAATAGTAAAAAAAAATTGAACGAAAAATAAGGCATTTTTTTCTATTATTTTTGGAACTTTTATCCAAAATTTCTCATAATTTCTCGAATTCGAAAAGTTAAATTGAAACTCAAAATTTTCTGAAAGAACCATAATGCAAAAATTCGCTAGTCACAAAAGTTGCCTGGATTATTAATTATCGCTTTGATGGTATATTGGGAANGGAAAAGACACCGATACATACATTTCACTGTGTGAAAATTAAACTGGCTGTATCATTAAAAATATATGAATTTGTTGAAAACTATAAAAAAAATTATAAATCTTCAAGAAAATATTATATCTGTAATTTTTCAGGAAGCAAAACTTTGAGCTGCGCATAAAACCATAACTACGAAAGATAGCAAAGTACTGAGCGCATAAAAGATCAAGCTCCCAATTTTAAGAAAGTTGCTTTTTTTCCGCGATAATTTGCTAACTGATGCCTCCAAATGAAATTGAACTAGCGCCTCAAGGGTTCCAAAAACAAGCCATTTTGAGGACTTTATCAGTGATTGTAGGCCAAATTAAGGAAAAAAATAATATCTGAGCGCATAACTTTTTTTAACTAACACTTCAGGTATAGCTTCACAAAAATCGAAAAATTATATCTTTTATACTCGCTAATGGAAAATTGAACAGATAAAAGTCAGAAAAATGACTTTTGGACCGGTAAAAATACGGTTACGATCATACAAAAACTTTTTGTCCTTTATTTTCGAAAAATTCAGACAAATATCTCCTGTGTCTAGAACAATGAAACTCAGCGTAATTTACAGGCTCAGAACTTAAAGATGGGAATTCCCTTAAATTTCGTTGGAATACATGCCGTTAAGTCTTGTACAGGACGAATTTGAAAAATGTGCTCACCAACTTTATCAAATAATTCAAAAACTGCGGCCATAAGTTTTCAATTGCCCTTTGAATCAAAAACTCTGTTGTTATGGGGCCTAAACGGGCATTAAAATTGCATCAAATTGATTGGTTAAAAATTATCCAGAAATGCTCCTGAAATTATTGGTTAAAGAACAGGTTCTGTCGACCCAATCATAAGTATTGATTTACCAAATGGAAATGAAAATAACATATTGATTTAAGGCCCGATGCCTTTTGACAGAGTTTGCACCTTTTCATTATTTTTGTCTTGAGTGGGAAAGCTTTTTGCACTGCCTCAAAACATTTTCAAATAAAAACTTTTTCAAACACAACAAGTTGCCGACTTTCAGCTTCCTATAATTAATCTTGAAATTTCTTCAAGATTAGATTAGCTTTAACTTTATAAATTCCGTCTTTTGAAAAAACACTCAAGAAAGCTGCGTTTGTAAGTTACTGGCTGAAATACAGGTGAAATTTATTTTCTAGTATTAGGAGCTCTAACAATACGGGTTCCTGTGCGACCGTTATGAAAATGTATATATCAGGTTTAAATGATTACGATGATTTTAAGTTCGAAATCGAAATTAAAATGTTTGAAAAAGTCGAAAAAACAGAGATTTTCACACATCGAAAAAAATATTGTTTTTTCATAGCTTTAGAATGAAATAATTTAACAACGGTCGACAAGTACGGCTTACCAATTTGGCAAGTCTCGGTTGAAAAAAAAGGAGATTCTAATTCTTGAAAAGAGGCTTACTTTAATTGTACGCGCAACCATATTTTCATTCCAATAAAATATTGACTTCGAGCTGTATAAACCAGGAGCAGAGAAAAAACCGAAGCATATTTAATATAGTGAAAGTGGCCATCCCAATATTGTCAGCTAAGGATTCCATAAAAAATTTGTTTGAAATTTTTTGAATCAAAGAATGAGAAAATTTCAAAATATTTCTAATTATTGTTTGACCAAAAATCACTCCACCATACGATGTCAATGAGTTGTTCAAAGAGCAATATAAAAATTGTGGTCACTAAGTCAAAGTTTAAAGTAACCAATTTTGTAGAGATTTTTTATCGTTAATGTGAAACAAATAGTAAAAAAAATATTGAAACGAAAAATAAGGCATGTTTTTTCTTTTTTTTTGAACTTTTTATCCAAAGATTCTACATAGATTTCATCGAATTTGAAAATTAATTCAAACTCACAAATTTTTCTGTAAAGAACCATAATGCAAAATTCGCTAGTCAGCAAAAAGTTGCCTGGATTATTAATTATCGCTTTCGATGGTAGTACTTGTGGAAAAATTGTATCAATCCAGTGAAAGGGTTTTCATCAAGAAGCCCATATCTGGTATCTGTTCAAAGATGCACCGAGCCCTTACCCTTGTGAGCACAAAGCCAATTGGTGGCTCCAGCATACCTTAAAATCATCGAAAAAAGACAAAAAACTGGATCGAGAATCTTTTCTTTCAAATACATTAAAAAAAATTAGGATTCGCGTTTCAAGAAAATAATTGAATTTTTCTTCGAATTTTTGTTCCAGGATACGGGGAGTGATTTATCAGGATTTTTAGCCTATGGGTTCACTTCCGTAGAAATTATTTCGGAACTGGACATACAAATCAAAGTGAGATTAGCAGTTATTATAGGAAAGTGTATTTGTTCATGCATAACAGTTTAAAGAAAAAATGATATTGCGTATCTAGGGGCAAACATTTTTTCTTAGGAAGTGAAATATCTAAATTTCAAACTTTCAAGTATCCATGAAAAATTTAGTTATTATAAAAAGTGAATAGTAACCAATCAAATTGTCCACAGGTTGTACTTCATAATACCTCATTTACATCGAAAATAATAGAAAATGCCATTATCTGCTTAATAGGAAAAAATAAAAAATTTTTATTAAAAATTCATATTTATTCAATAAAATTTTTTGAAAACTCATATATAAATTACTTTATTGCATTTATGAGATATAAATCTAAAGCGGAAAAAATTACTATGGACGTAGGCCAGATTTTGTGGCATTGTTTACGACGGAGATAAATTGTTAGAGACAAACTGTGACCGGTTGTATCACGTGATATGGTACACCTTGATTTTCTCACTAGTTTTTCTAGAACAAAAATTTTAAAAATTCTAGAATATGACAATGTCGAATCCCAAAAAATATGACGTTCAACTTCCTTATGCAGACAAAATTAAATTTCAGACTGCCTTAAGCTTTCTGTGAACACATTCAAAGTAGAGCCACAATTTGGCTCTGGTTGCCTTGGCGGAACTTGTTTTTATTGTCAAAGGGTGGGTAAGGAAGTCCTGCGTCGCATTTTAAGGCCAAAAACAGGTTTTCAGCGTTCGCCTCCAATGAAGTACTAAGAAACAGCACCGACATAGTATTTCAGTTTAGAGGAATAATTGAACATTAATCTTGCTTTACCAAAACAAATCCGTAAGGCCTCTGATTGGCCGACCAATCAGAACGACCTTTCAAAGTGGCACTATTTTCACTTTCAAAAGCCTACTCCTCCCTAAGTTTAAAAATATAAATACTTTTTATAGCTTTATTGACCACAGAGAACGTGGGCAGAACCCCAAGTTCAGTTTTACTTTAAAAAAATTTTCATCTCGGGCGCTTAAATGAGCAAAAACTGTTATTTTGGCCTTAGTTTGAGTGCCTCGGAGGAAAATACTACTCCTCCCTGGAATTTTTGACGGCCAACTAAACCTAAAAAACTGGTATCGTATACGATTTCTTGAGGATACGCGCCCAAAGCCCCTAGTTCGACAATTTGCTTTTTGATCTCGTCTTTTTGGAAACCGCGATTCAAATTCTCAGAATTTCAAAAATTTGAAAAAAATCACACTGAATTGTTCAAATCGCGATGAAAATACTTTTTTTTTTGACAAATGGAAAATAAAAAGACATTCTGGGATCAACTTATTTTTGTCCATATTTTCAGAAAAAACATATTTAAAATAAATTCTGGGAAAATTTCATGTCCGAGTCTTTTAAATGCGACCAGTACTCCCTTAAGTCAACCACGTAAATTTCAAAATATAATATTGATGTTAAGCCTTTTTCTGATCAGTTATTTTACCAAGAATATACAATTTCGAGCTATTTTCGAAAACATCAGGGCACGATTTGTGTTATTTTTAGGCAAATAAATTAAATATATTAAAGACTTCACATTGTGGAACCCAATAGTTAGATACAGTGTAATATTTGAACGAAAATATAACATCCAGAATTATAATTAAAGATCATTGATTGCTCGACCAATCAGGAAAAAGCTTCAAAATAGAGTCATTTTTTGTTTCAAAAAGCCGATTTCTCCGCTCCAGAATAGCCAAAAAACTTTTCATGAGCTGATTTTGAGGGTCTCGCGCAAAAACCTATTCCATCCTGAATTTTTTAGTAAAAATTCGATGATTTTTGCTCTTTCAAAACTGTACTTCTAATTCCTGAAAATTCATAAATTTTGATCAAAATGCTTAAAATCAAGACAAGATATTTTTAAAATGATAAACTCTCGTAGTGGCCAACAATCTCTGGACCCGTAGGGTCTTCTAGACCTTCGTGACTAGACATTTTAAATCAAGCATATAAGCGAATATTCATTATTAACATGAAGATAGTCATCAAATTTGAATAAGAAAATTAAAAACTCCATCATTTTCACCGATTCTCACAAACAAGTGCATAAGTGACACGAATTTGAAATTAATTTCACACTTTCAAATTTGAAATATACAACCGTCACCGATTCGAGTATCAAATATGCAAAAAAATGATTGTTTTCATCAAAATTTTTTACAAAATCAGCTTCATAAAAATGAAACTATTTTTGATGACAAAGTTCGCGCCAAATTTTAAGTTCACCGTCAAGGTTTGTAAGTACCCTCAAAAAAATTGGTGAAGTCGACTTTCTTATGAAAATATTAGCAACTATGACTCAATTAGGTACTGAATGGTCACTAAAGAGCGAAAATGGTCAAATTTTTGGGATTTCACAGGGGGATTGTTGCTCTCTGGCAACTTTTCAGTACATAATTGACCTGAAGTTGCTAATATTCTCATCAGAAAGTCGACTCATTCGATTATTTTAAGGGAACTTACGAGTATCTACGATGAACTTTGAAATTTACGGTATATCGAATAAGGACTCAAATTACATGGAAAACTCTGTGGAGGAACTTCAAACGTTCTAAGGACTTTTTTCTCATTACATCAAGGTCCGAATAAAATCACGTGACGAAATAATTTGAAAATAAGGTTTGGAATATGTCATTATTCAATCCTTATTTCTTGAAAAATAAAACCACGTGGCCACCTGACGTTGTTGAAAAATATTTTTTTTTCAAAACTTTTAAATTAGGTGTTTATTTGCCCATAAATTTTTTCGGCGTAATTTAATCACTATTTGTTTGATTGTACCGAAACCTTATTTCCTAATTTGAAGGTCACGTGATCGTTTTTGGACATTTGTGTAATAAAAAATGTCTTAAAAACGTCTAAAGAACCACTTCACTTATTTCAAAAATTTATTTTAGTAAGTTTTGAAAAAAACAGTACTACTTTCACTAACCTTATTCTTTGAATAAACGGTCAGGTGATCATTTTGGGGCTATGGTGTAATGAGAAAAAAAGTCTAAAATTTTTTTTTATCCAGCTTTTGAGGCTTTTTTTGATGATTTAAATTTTTTTTGCAAAAAATAAGTACTGTGATTAATAATACAGTGTAATGCAGTAAAAATTAAAAAAAAAAACTCACAAACGTCAATTATCCAAATCGTCGGTCTTTCAGTTTGAAATTTGTCATTCATACATGATTAAGGGTCCTTAATTGCGATTAAAGGCCATCTGGTGACGAAAGTCCAGAAAGACTCTACGGGAGTTAAAAATGACTTTCCTAACGCTGTATTGAGTTAAAAATACCAAGAGTTTATTCCAAATTATCTATATTTTCAGAAAATAACTATAAGTATACAATTTTAGATTTTTTGTTTGAGCCTCAATTCATAAGGAGTAAAGGGGGGGGTCATGTCTGATTTGCAATTTCGCAGAGTTATTTCAGGAAAATCTGAATCTTGAGCAATAATTCCAAAAATGCCAATTTGTAGATCTATCCCTAATCTTGCAAAAATTTACATCACAAATTATATTTGACCATTACACCAATAGGTACAGTCGCGTAACAAGGGGACATTTTCAAAACTTCAAAATCTATCTCCTCCCAGTCGGTTTATCAAATTGAGCTCAAATTTTCACAAATAACGTAACGATAGTATATACATTTTTAATCGAAAGTTTTTTTTGATCCGGCGACTGAAGAATTCTAGAACGCCAAATAACCAACGATTTTACACAATTTCAAACTTCAAAATCTATCTCCTCCGAGGATATGTTTGCAAAATGGCTCAAATTTTTATCAAGCATTCCTCAGACATTATGCAAGAGATGATCAAGAGATTTTTTGCAATTTCGAGCTTAAACTCGAAATATTATTTTTTTGGTCCTTTTCGAACAATTTCCGAAAAAAAAGTGCTTCGATTTTTTCGACAGTAGGCTCAAAAGAAAGCAAGTGAAACACTGATGAGAAAATTGGCTAACGTCAAGTCAATATTTACTCTAAAGCCTTTATTAAATCAGACATGACCACCCCTTAAACGAAAATTTTTTACTTGACCTTGAAAAATTCTTATTTCGAATTCTAACAAAAAATTGCTAAAAAATCTCGTTCTTTAATCTTAATCATGTCATGAGTAAAACAAGGAAAAAATCGAGCTATTTCGTAATTTATCATTGGAGAAAATACATTTTAGAGTCGGATATTGTCAAAAACCGTCGGTCATTTGCCGTTCTAGAATTTTGAGTTGTCATATTGGGAAAAGCTCGAGCTGAAATATCGGCATGCTATCTTCACGTGTTGTGTAAAAATATAAGCTTATTTGGAAATACGGTCTCGGAGGAGTTAGATTTTAAAGTTACGAAAGGGATTTTGGAGCGGCTGAACGCTAACAAAAGGTTATTGTATTATTTTTATTTTCAAAAGGCAATTATTGGTCAAATCCCAAAAAAGTGATTTCGGAAATCATTGGTTTTATTTATTTGCAACTGAGAATATATTTTTTTTCAGAAAATTGTGATTTCGACTGGGAGAACTAGACAAGATAGCGACAAAAGGTTTTTCACCGGAAAAAAAAGGAAAATTTCTACCGTTAGAAATTTGGTTAAGGGGGTTCTATAGGCAGCCTATATCTTTTGTAATGCAAATTCAATTGACTGGATTTTACAATTTTTTGATCTCCGCGTATCCGTTAATTAATAGAAAGACATAAAAAAGTTTAAAAATTCAATATTTTGGATGTTTTTTTTAAAATGCGAAAATAGCTTTATTTTTGAGTATAAAGGTTCTATGGCTAAATCGTGATCTTTCTAACTAAAACCAGCTAGAGGTCTGAATTTGTGCCGATATTTTGACACTTAACGTGGCTGTTTTTAAGTCAAAAACTAAAAAAATCGAGAAAAAGATGCAAAAAAAATTTTGAAAAAAATCATTAAAATTTTTCTGAGTCGAAAATAAAAAATGTTTTTGCCTTTCGCGCATTCGAAACGGTTAAATATTTCGCCATAGTTTATAATACCGTTTCCAGATAACATTCAACTTCACGAATCGTGTTGGTAGACTTGAAATGTCAACGAATACATTGATGTAAAAAAAAATTTTCAAACGTACTCCTGGGAAGTTTGAAAAATGAAACTACGTCATCATCAGAACACAACAATTTTGTACAATATTACAAAAAAACTATAAGGCAACCGGAAAACTAGTTTGCCATGTGCATGAAAAAAAAATACAACTTTCGCGTGGCCAAAAATGCAACAAAACACAGTCGCTTTTTGCACTTTGATACCTTTTTAGTAAGAAAGTTAAAAAAAAATCGACAACAATTTTTTCCGCCTTGAATTTCGCAGAATACATGTCAATTTTTGAAAACATCTCCTGAAATACTACGGAAAAAAAATACGGCTTTCAAGAATTTGTGCTCCTTTTAACCTCATTTACCGTTGGTTCAACATGCAATCGTAAAAATATAATGATAAACGTCTTCCAGAGATAGAACTAACTTTAGCAGAAATGTTTTATCACTTCCTATGTCAAATGCCGAAGAGCAAATAACCGATTCAAAAAGTCCATTTGCTAATAGAAACCCCGTTAAATCAAGATGCAAAAAAAAAAAACGTTTGTCGCTATGGTAGTCTGGCTTCCTCTCAAAAAGATCCCTTTAAGTGGGGTACAGTTTCGGTTTTCAGAATTTTCTTAAAAATTGGAGACTGCTAACTAATTCGGTAAAAAATGACAAATGGAAATATTATTTTTATATTAAAGTCAAGTTGCGCCAGCGGCGCCTCAAAGTCCGTCAAACTAAAATCAACATCTCCCCTGAGTTTTTATCGATCGTCAATTTGTTTGCAAATGATGCCCTCAAGAAAATTATCTAAAATCTGACCGAGAAAATTTTAAAATTAATTCGGTCGTGAGATTATTTTTTTATCTATATATTTGTTTTCTCTATATTTAACGTGTCGACACATATTTATATTTAAAAGCTTTGTCTTTGTATTGATGATCAACTCCTTGAAAAGTTATAAACAACGGATTTTGGAATGCCTATACTCTCGCGCATCAAAACAGTTTTTCGAAAAGTACGACGCCTGCGCAAAAATAAAATTTCTGAATCTGTTTTGTATCAAAGCAGGCTTAGCGAATATTGACCTGCCTGAGTTGAGTTGAAACTCACATAATTTCCGTAAAATCAAAGATTTCAAAATAAATTTTTTGGAAGTCCTCTTCAAAAAATCTTCTTTATAAATATGAAGTATTTTCATGTTTTAAAAAGAAATTGCCAAAAAATTAAAAAACGCGAAAATACTCGGTTGGTAAATCTTACGAAATTCAAAGGGATTCAGGCTTGGAAAGTTCGGAGGGAGAGATAAGCTCAAACAAGATCAAATAAGTAATCTCAGAGATATTCCCTATAGAAATAAATGACCCTGATAGTCCATTAGACACTGTATTTTTACTCTCCTAATAAGAATCAATTTATTTTGAAACTTCAATTTCAGCATATTTAAATCCACTGTAATGATAAAGCCAAAAACAATTTTGAATAACCAGACATCCAATTTGCAATTTTTTTGATATTTATAGAATGATCAGCTTGTTCTTGAATCTTTGGCAATTGTAATAAGTATTGAATTTTTATTATGAAGATAAAAAAATTATATCACAACCGAGAATGAAATAAAATTTTCCTTGTCAGATTTAAGATAATTCTGAGGATTCATTTTGCAAACAAAATTCTACGATCCGATGACAACCAGGAGGAGATATCACTTTTAAGTTTGACGTGACTATGAAAGCGCCGCTTGGCCGAACTTGACTTAAAATAAAAATAATATTCCCATGTCCATTTTTTACCCCAAATTAGTTAGGTTCCCAAATTTTTTAAGAAAAATTCTGAAAACCGAAACTGTACCCCCTTAAGCGGCCAACCGAAAAGAAAGTATGAAAGTTTTTTTCATGAAAAATGGCGAAAAAGAGCTTTTTTAAGAATTTAAAAGACCTTCAATTGCCGTTTAAATATTAAAAAATGGCCTGACTTTGAAATGAAAAGACGCCTATTATAACCGAAATTGCATAGAATTTTTTTTGCAAAATAACAATTTCATTTAATTGCGTGCCAAAAATTGGCACAAACCGTGTCCACAAGCAAGTTTTGTAATTCAATCAGTAGTTTCAAAACGAATTCGTTATGACCCTTCCATCAAGTTGAAAATACGGAAATCAAACTAGATACCAAGAAAATTCACAATGATCGGCCTGAAATTTTTTTAAAAGATTTCAAAAAACACTAATAAAAATCTTTTGGACTTGATTGTGCGGAAAATTTTCATACCATAATTGTGCGATAAAAGTCGACAAAAAATGGCAAATAAACATCTTTAATCATTTTTTCCAAGACCAGCGGTCAGAAAAATGTAGAAATGCATGAAATGTAGTTAAAGTGGCTATGCTGTTTCATCAAAGAATTGCAAAAAACAAAGATCAAAATAATTTTGGAACGAAAAATGCGTAAAATTATTGTAATGTCTTTGAATTTTTTGAAAAATTTACGAATTCAAAATTAGAAAGTTTCGAACTCAAATCTTTCCTAAAAATAGATGTAAATGATTTCATGAACTGATACACATTAATTTTGGTTCACGACGATAATATAGCACAAAAAAATTAACCAAACTAATTTATCGTGAGTATAATTGACCTCACAATCTGCCACATCGCTGCTACCCCTTAAGTAGAATTTACTCGGTCAGCAATCTGAATGGAATTTCTTCGCGCGCAATGCCCACCTATCAAACGTTCAATTTTAAGATATTTGAACCGCCATATACACCAATCAGGTGATGCCTATTACCAAAGTAAATAATGACGACAACATCCATACTCCGGATAGCATCCGAGTACACCCCTTAAGTACACACTGTTGATTATACACGTCACAGCCCCCCCCCACCACAACAATCGCTGGTTTAACTTGCCAATACACACACACACAACACACAATTGGCCTCCCAAATCATCCCCCACACCGCATCTGCGTCTAAACTAGCAACTTCTGAAACCAGCCACAAATCCAACACTTAACACCTAAATCCATCAAGTGGGTCTATCTCTGGGGTCTGTCCGAACATTACCCTAAGAACTTTTTAAAAAACACCAACAACTGCGGCTGCAAAATTGGTAAAACTGAGGAATCACACACACATTTTTGGGTTATCAAGACGGCTTGAACACAGGCTTTTAACAGTACGGTTAGGCAAATGCAGAAATGAAAATTTGGGACATAAGTTAGGAATATAATTTTTTGATTGTCATGATTGCCATTTGATGTTTAGTACCACTCTCACCAATAATCTGGTTAACCGCGGTTAAAAAATAAAACCCTTGGCTTTTTTAAAGAAACTAAGGATCTTAACACCTTATTTCGGAAAGTTTTAGAATTTGGTGAGAATCCGGAAAATGTTTGTAATTTTACTGCTAGGAGTGTGTTTTTTCTTTTTATGCCTCAGAGGTCAGCAAGCTGGTTAAATGAGACAAAAAAGTGTTTTGCTATTTTGAATATGAACTTTTTTTCTGTGGACTGCCAGATCCGTCATTTTCGGAAATGTCACAAGCCTAAGGGGTAGTCAAGGACTCACTATTACGAATTCCGGCCTGATTGGCTGTAATTGACAAAAAAGTGTGCGAAATCGAAAATTTTGAACATTAAAGTGATATTTGGTGATCGGTTTGCCTGAACCGATATAAGCACCTTTGGTCTTTTTTTGAACACATCGGATTGTAGAAAATCAAGTTTTTCATAAATATTATTTTTTGATCTCAAGCACCGATTCTGTTCGAAATCAGAAAAACTTTAAACCCCGGGGAATCATTGATAGGCACTTAGATTTTTGACTTATTTGTTCAAACTTTTCGATTTCACGCGTTTTTTGTGAATTGACAGTCTACGGCCGAATTTGAAAAAAAATACTTCTTGACAATGTTGTGGACGTTTCTGTAATTCAACAGAATAAGCCTTGTCCAAAAAACATCGAAAAACATTATTTTTCGCGAACATTTAACGCAAGATGCTAACCCCTGAGGCAAAAATAAAAAACAGTTCCTAAGCATTACAATTCAGACAATTTTCTGGATTCTCAACAAAATCTAAAAAACTCTCCGATATAAGTCTTTGTTTCTTTGAAAAAAGCTGAGGTACTCGTGAGGTAAACGTGAGATCAAAGATAAATCATTTCAAATGTTAAGTTCAAAAATGTCCAGTCGGCATTTTCTAACGAACAGAGCCTTCTAAAATTCCAAAAATCACTAACACCACCCCTTTAAGCTAAGATGGTAAAACCAAATATTTGTACTTTTCTCGACTAAATTTCGGTCTGAAAATCATCTTGTCCAAATTTGTTTGAGAAAAAATTGTCTTTTTATTAAAAAAAATTGAAATTTTTCGTGATTAACTTTTCGCTCTCCAATTTTTTTGTGTTTTTTTGAGAAAGAGACAGCTCGCCTTACTATGCTTTTTTGATTCACATTTGAAACCTATGGTCAGTCATGATATTCCCTAGGTTTTATTCTTTTTATGACTTAACGATTTTCAATGAATGCTCTGAAAAAATTTTGTGCAGAATTACTGCAATACTTTTTGTGAGTTGACAAAGAACATTTGACCTTCCGATTTTTTTTGTTCGAGGAATGATTTCATCAAAACTGTATTTTAAACACAAGAGAGCGTAAATGAAAAAAATAAATGATATCTGTTAATTTTTTTATTAAAACTGTACAAGTAATTCATTTTTCAGAATAAAGTTTTTAGATAATCTCAGTTCATTTCCATTTTAAATCGATCGAAAGATCTAGCCATTGAGTTGTCTTTGATAAGAAACATTTCTGGACAAACTGAAACATAATGTTCTTCAATGTCAGCATAAAAAGCGAAAAGGGCCTTATTTTCCTCAGCCAATAGTCGTTTTTGCTCACGCATTTCTTTTCGGAGCTCTTTGGCGGCTTTAGCGTCAGCTTTACGTTGTTTCTTTTCAACTTTTTTCTGAGCTCGTGCAGCTTCGTTTTCAAGACGTTTTTCTTCTCTCCATTCGGTATAGTTGGCGAGTTTGTGCGCTTTGTTGGCGGCCTTAGCCTCTTTTTCAGCAATTTTATTCTTGATTTTTTCGTACTAAATTAAATTTAAATATTTGACAATAGTTTCACTGTGTCAAAACATCTAATTCGGGCACAATCGAGAAAAATAATAAAAACGAAAAAAATAACATACTTAAGTCGGCACTGAATATAAATACAGCGATTTTGCATATTTTCTAAAGTTTTTGCTTCAACGCTACTAATTCATTAAAAAAGCCCCTTTCAATTGTAAATTGACTCTCCTTTGTCGATTTCGACTCAAAATGAATTAATAATTGTATACACAAATTGTGTAACACAATCATAAAAATAGCACCATATCAGAAAATCAGTCAAAATTACTTTCGCTTGTTCTTTTGCAAATTGATTTTCTCGTCTGGCCATTTCTCGCTCAGCAGCAATGTCAGCGGCTCTTTGAACATACTGCGTCAAAACTTTTTTGGTCGTTCGGTTCCAAAATCCAGCTTCTAAATCCTGAACCCCCGGGCAAGCTTCTGCAACTGGAACACACTTTACTTTGCAGTCTTTGCAGTCTCCTCTCACGGCGAATTCAACTCTTGGGTCAGTGTATCTTGAGCAAACAAGTTGGTCATTATTTATCCATTCACCAAATTGTCGAATTTCGGCTGAAAAAATAAATAATCGAACAATTGCGATATTTTCAAAATTATTCGTTCATTCAAATTTGTCTTCAAAAAAATAAATATATCTCAGGTTGTGTTCGATTATTAAGACAAGCGCACTTTTAATTCATCGGAAAAAGCAGTGATTCATTTTGAGGCATGAAATTAGAATAATAATAAAATATTTTTTCAAAAACGACTTTCTTGTTGGTTAAAAAATAACCAATTTGCATCGAAGATTTGATATCAACAAAATTCAAACCTTAATTTATCAAGCACAAACTTATGACGCTATTTTTGGATATTGATCCCATTCTGTGTGAAGATTTCAATAGAAACTTCAAAAACTACTCTTAAAAGTCACTTACTTTCACAATTACCACATCTATCTCCGGCAACAAGGGACAATAAAGCATAAGAAATTTTCATTTTTGATTTGAATAATACGGTATATTTCCTTTAAAAGTCCTAAAACTATTAGAAGTTGTTTGATAATTAATGAATTACAGTTCGACTATTTTATACTTGAATATGTTCTGAAACTGAATACTCACAGATATCAACTACACGCTTGTGGCGCTAAAATGAATAGAGTGTGGCGCTTGTGCATTTACTCAAATCTCTTGGCTTTAGCTCACTAGTCAGTTTTTTTAAATTGAGCATCTGTAAATAGGGGGCGCACTCAGTCTCACGCAAAACTGGAGAAATTCATTTTTGCTTACGTTTAATTGTCTCAAAGCCACTTGCTATTGTATTCGTGCTATTACAAATCATAATGCAGTCATCTCATCATAATGCGACAAATTACCCGGCCTGTAAATTTTTTTTGAGCTGTCGATCTTTTATAACTAAGTTTATTCACAAAGTCCATATAAACAATAACTAATTAATTCTGGTGACCCTTTGATGTGTGGAGGCTTAATAATGTCTGAAGGTTTTTGGTTTTTTAAATTGTGTAACATTAAGCAACTAACACAAAAATAAAGTATTTTGTTCACAAATGAAATAGACAAACGTTTTCTAAATGGGAAAATATTTTTTAACAAAAAATATTTTTTAACAAAACATGTTTTAACAAAACATTTTATTAAACAAACCATTTTCTAACAAAAAAAACATTTTCAACAATATTCAATTTTTAACAAATAAATATTTTTTTTTAAATGTTTTTTCCGTCAAAAAATATTTTATTTTGTTTTATTTTTCTTCTTTAAAATGTCTTTTTTGTTAACAAATTTTAGTTCAAAAATGTTTCGTTAGAAAATGTTTTGTGTTAAAAAAGCCCTTGCCAATCTAAATAACTCAACAATAAGGAGAGTTTTCAAATTTGATAAGAAGTTTGAGAGTTTGAATGAATCACAAATGAATTTAACCATCAAAATACATTATAATCAAAGAAACCTTAACCCCCTCACACCCAAAACCATTGAAATTCCCCTCACACCCAAAACGCCATTCGGGGACGCCACTTTGGGCGGTTATTGCGGAGATAATAAATGCGATAAAATATTCATTATTTTTAATGACACAAGATCAACGATAGACTTAAATTGGAGGATTATATTTTTTTTTTAATTTTAATTTTGTGTGCTCGATAAATGCAAGACAAAATAGAGGTTTAGTTCCGGGTACCTCATCGGAAAACCATACATTTTTCAAAATCACATATGAATAACAAAAGATTAATTAGAACACTGGCTACTCAAATATAGTCTCTGATTTAAAAAAGCTNAACAATATTCAATTTTTAACAAATAAATATTTTTTTTTAAATGTTTTTTCCGTCAAAAAATATTTTATTTTGTTTTATTTTTCTTCTTTAAAATGTATTTTTTGTTAACAAATTTTAGTTGAAAAATGTTTCGTTAGAAAATGTTTTGTGTTAAAAAAGCCCTTGCCAATCTAAATAACTCAACAATTAAGAGAGTTTTCAAATTTGATAAGAAGTTTGAGAATTTGAATGAATCACAAATGAATTTAACCATCAAAATGCATTATAATCAAAGAAACCTTAACGAAAATTGAAAAAAAATATTGAGAATTCAACCCAAAAAATTAACGTTCTTTATAATTTACTTGTACTTATTATAATGAAAACCTCAAACGCCCTCGTGATGTGGCTACATTGGCATTTTTGGCGGAGTTAGGCTGTTACAGGTTATTCTCGACCTTCTTGGATTTTTGATTTGAGTTGACAACGGGGTTATTTCAGGGATGGGGATCATTTCATTCATATAGCCGAATTCCAAAAATCAATATTTCTGTACGAAAATAGCATTTTAAATTAGAAAATTCTCATTCCGCCTACGCAAAATCGATAAACTGCGAAAGTTTTATAGAAAACCGTTCTGTGGAAATTCTGTCATGATGTACATTTTTAAGCCTGAATCTCTTACGTACTGAGCCTATGATGAAAAAATATAAAGTAATTGCGCGGACTTTCATATTCAAAGTTTTTTACTTCGGCTATCGCCAAAAAGTATGAGTCATCACAAAATTCAAAATTTCAAATCGAAATTTTTCTATAAATTTATTATAAATCGTCCCCTATTAGATTATATTCAATATCAGTTAAGCTTAACGAACAATTTGTACTGACATTTAACAGTTCTAAGTCAATATATCAAAAAAATCATATTCGACCAATTAGAAGCCAGGATTTTTGAAAATTCGAAATGTTTTTGAAAATTGACGATTTTATGCTTAAAATTTTCGTCTCGTTGCAGTGATACCGAATATTATTTAATTTTTGAAGATTGATGGTATATTTTGAGAGATATGTTCATAAAGAATATAAAAAT
>SCLH01000627.1:159235-187586 GCA_004367855.1 Oikopleura vanhoeffeni
GATTTTATGATTTTTCAAACGGCTGTCAGAAAATATGTAGGCGTTTTTGAAAAAAGTTAAAGTAGCCATTTTTTTCGTCTTTTGTCACATATTGAAATATGAAAAACAGAAAAAATTTTGGCCGAAAAATACGGAAAATTTTCATATTTCTTTGATTTTTTTCAAATTTTTACGATTTCAAAAATGAAAACTCGAACTCAAATCTTTCCTGAAATGAATAAAAATAATTTTATCAAGCTGAAACATATTTATATCGGTTCAGCTAACTATAATAAGCATAAAAACATATACTGACTTATTATTTTCGTAATTTATAATGACTCCAGTCTGCAGGGTTTATGGCACTCCCTTAAGATCCAAAAATAATCGAAAATTTTTATTAAAGACATGCTGAAGTATATTAAGATAAATTTCAACATCGAGATTTTTAAGTTAATTTTTTATTAAAACTGTACAATCATATTTTCAGAATTGTTATTTCCGAGTTATATTTCATAAAGGTTTCAGTTCATTGCCATTTTAAATCGATCGAATGATCGAGCCATCGAGTTGTCTTTGATTAAAAACATATCTGGGCAAATTGACACGTAATGTTCTTCAATGTCAGCATAGAAAGCAAAAAGAGCCTTATTTTCCTCAGCCAAGAGTCGTTTTTGTTCACGCATGTCTTTTCGGAGCTCTTTAGCGGCTTTAGCATCAGCTTTTCGTTGTTGCTTTTCAACCTTTTTCTGGGCACGTTTAGCTTCGTTTTCGAGGCGTCTTTCTTCTCTCCATTCGGTGAAGTTTGCGAGTTTGTGCGCTTTGTTTGCGGCTTTAGCCTCTTTTTCAGCAAGCTTGTTTTTTATTTTTTGGTACTGAATACATAAATAAGATTTAAAATAAGTAAATCAAGCATCAATTATATCCTTCTGAGTTTTTAAATAAAGTTCAAAATTATGCAAATTATCAAAAATAACATTTGTTCAATTTTCGGAAATTGGTGTTATTTTTCATGCATACAATCACCAGTTTATAACACCAAGTACCAAATTCTATAAAATTGAATAAAAAAATTTAGCAAGTACCGTTATTGAAATAATTCGAAAATTTTAACTTACTCTGAAAATTAGTTTAAAAATTACCTTAGCTTGTTCTTTTTCGAATTGATGCTCTCGTCTAGCCAAATCTCGGTCAGCTGCAATATCAGCGGCCCTTTGAACATATTGAACCAAAACTTTTTTAGTCGTTCGGTTCCAAAATCCAGCTTCCAAATCCTGAACTCCCGGGCAAGCTTCTTCAATTGGGACACATTTAACTTTGCAGTGTTTACATGCTCCTCTCATGTCAAATTCATACCGAGGATCCGTGTATTTTGAGCAAACGATTTGGTCATTATTTATCCAGCTGTCAAATTGCGAAATTTCGGCTAAAAATATAATATTAAAAACATTTTAGCATCAACAAGCAATTCCAGTTTGAAAATTTAAAAACATCATATTTCACTAGATAAAATTAATTGTCAGCCAAAATTGACATTAGATAATTACTAACTGTCGCAATCTCCGCAAACATCAGCGGCTGCAAAGGAAATTAAAGCAAAAGAAATTTTCATTGTGCAATATTTTATTTTCTGATGGTAGAACTACTGAAAATAGTTTGATACTAAATTTCAAACAGTTTGTCCAATTTATACTTGCAACGATCACTTGTGGCGCTAAAAGACTGTCTCTGTGGCGCTTGTTTCAAGTACGGAGAAGATGAATGTCTGATATTCATTCGCTGATTAACTCACAGTATATTATGTCTGTAAGTAAACGCTGATTTAAGGGATTTATGTCGAGCCGGTGTAGAAATAAGTCTGATATTTAAGGGGTGACTAAATCTTCACAGATTCCGTTACTGCTTCACCAATGGTGCGATCAAATACAGTTTGAAAACATATACAGAAAGTTTATATACATAAGTTATACAAAAGGTGTCTATACAAATTAGTTATATAAAAAAAATTAACATTCAAATAATATTTTATTCTCATTTTGTTTTATCTAACGTTTCGTTTATTCTACTAGTATAACATTTTCAAAGATATGGTTTTTCTCAAGTTTAAAGTTTAACAAATAACTCAGTCAAATTCTAGAAGTTTTTTAAAAAATTAAGTTTTAAATTAAATAAAACACAAATTTGCATTTTTCATGCACTGTAGTTGAACTGATTACAAGTGGGTAAACAAAGTTTGAAATTAAATTTTGACGTGTACGTAGGTTTAACATGTGGCAGGTTTTGTCGAGGACCTTTTCCTGACTATTTTTATATAATAATAATATATCAACAAAGATCCCAGCTAATTTTTAGATTGTCAAAACAATCTAAAAGCATACTGATCTGTCTGTTTATTAATTTTTGGCATATTTGTTCGTATCCTAAAAGCTTCTGTACGTTCTCTGTCATGATCTGTTTTAAATCCTTTACCAATAATTTTGAATTTTCACGTTGTTTTTAACAACAAAGTGAATACAATATAAGAAAATTAAGGACATCCTCTCACAACAAGCAGAAACAGTCAATATAAACAAAAAAAAAGGGAGGAAGAGTTTCAACGATCAAAATTTGAACATATTTTTGTAATTTTGATATTTTTAATTGTTTGTATTCAATGTCAAATTTAGGCTGCTTGATGGGCAGCACCAATCAACTTTGGCGCTCCCAATATCAGGCACCCTTGCTTATTAGCTAACTCAAGACAGTCACTTAGACAACATTAATTGGATTTGAACACGTGCTGTAGAGAAAACAATCATTTTCAGGTTCTAATTACGGTTAGACTTAGATCCTGGATATTTGAATGATTCAAACAACGCACCAATAAAAATCCTGTATCCTAGAAAATGCCTGTTACATTAGTTCTATTTGAAAGGGATCAACCAGTCAACTGATCGGATTCCGCATTATTCAAATATTCAGGATCTGTCTTGTGAGAGTCGGCAATTTATATGGACTAGAATTTCGGACAATTTGGGCTCCTTAAGGGTATGGTGGTTCCTACATTTTCTGCAGTTATTATGTCATAAAAATGCACCAAATCAATTGTTTATGTTTTGAACGCATAAAACAACCCAAATGACAACAAAAAAATTTTCGAAAATTTTGCGTTTTTTCGATTTATCTATTTTTCCTACGAATAATGTCTGAAACGTTACAGTTAAGCGTTTTTAGTAGGACGCGTCCTAAGAGTTTAAACGTACAAAAATACGACAATGAAATACCTTGCAAACTAACTTGAAAAATCTCTAGGACGCGTCCTACTAAAAACACTTCATTGTATCAGAATCATTTTCGGATCGTTAATTCAAACTATTTTTCGGTTCCTATTATAATAAAATAAGGCCTTGTGCAGTTCGGGTCTAAGATGAACACCGTGTGCCAATAACGCACTTTTTCTAAAAACCAAAAGATTCTAATGTATAAATGTCTAAAATCTCGCATTCAATTGCTTTTTTTTTTAATATTGACCTTTATTTAAACTTTTAAACATGTATTTATTAGCACCGACTTCCACTTCATTGTGTACATTAATTAATGAATAAAGACCGCTTAATTGATTTTTAAACATTTATTCGTATTATTAAATTTTCAAATTTCTAGAAAATATGAATTTTAAAGTCTTTCAAACTAGAAATTCAGCAAACCACAATTCTTTTTTGTGTTGAATAATTCAAAGAATCGAAAAAGCATAAAGATATAAAGAAAAAAAAATTCTCCAGAAAAAAGGCATGCCCCCATGAAATGCGCATAATCCTTTTTGCCTCCTTGAAATGCCTACTTTTTGTTGGATTTTTTTGCATTTCAAAGAGTTAAGGACTGTGGTCCATTTGTAGATCTATCCTTCAATTTGCAGAAAAATGCGACAAATTTTTTTGGTTTTATGAATACACTCCTAAAGACGAAACCTTTATGAGACGACTAGGGTGGCCAAGGATTTCTCCAAATTACACTAAATCAATCTTACGAATGGCTTTTTCATGAAAATTTAACACTATACGAAACTAGGTATAAAAAAATAAATTAAAAATTAAAAAAAAATGCGCTAATGAAAACTTCAACTTTTTAAGCAGACATTATTTTTTAGCATCATTTTTGAAAAAAAAAGTTAGAAAAATCGAAAAAATTAAGAAAATTTCAAAATTTTTCTTTGATGATTGGGTTCGTTGTACACTTAATTATAACCCAAATCAATTTGGAGCATTTTTAATGCCTCTCAGGCCTTTATCAAATCAGAGTCGCATACGGTATGCGACATACCCTCTTAAAGGTGGAATTTGCTTTAGGTTTTTTATGTCAGAACGCTTTAAAAATTGCCACAATCGCACAACTTTTTAATACAATTTTTCTGAGATTATGCAACGAAACCTAAAAATGCTACGTTTAGGAGCTCTGGGCAGTAAGAGGCCTAAGGGTGTGGAGGACGACATCTCAGCTTCACGTTTAATACTTTTTGATACACCCTGTTTGTAGAGAATTTTCTGCCAAGTTTTTTTACTTATAAGATTATTTTTGGTTTTGAGATTTTTTTGAATAAAAGTCGGTTTTTCGAGGGTTGAAATAAAAGGCTTAATTAAGGGTGACGATAATTTAGATTTCTCAGATAACTTTTTTGATTGCCCTATTTCATAGAGGATTTGTCATCGAGTTTTCTCACTCCCAGGATTTTTCCTGAAATTTAAATTATTTTCAAAAAAAGAAGGTTTTATGAAAGTTATAGAACAGAATTTTACCAAGAACTAGAAATTCACAAGTCGTTCCTAAGACTTTGGATAGGTAAATTGAAAAAAAAATACCGTTCGGACCTTAATCTAGGCTTTGCGGTGAAGTTGATTTCCAAATTGAAAATTTTCTAAATATGTTCAAGGAGGAGTAGGCTTTTGCGTGAGGCTCCCAAATTCGCTGTTTTGACCAGTATGGGCAAAATTTCCAAAATTTTCTACCGCTCAGAGAAGCGCATTTTAATTTGAAATTTAAATTGCAAATAACAAGAAAAAATGATGAGAAATAAATGGGAAGTAGTCTTTTTAGTAGTTTTAGGGACGCCTACTAAAAACCATTTTTATGCGTAGATTGAAGTATCAGATGCTTTGAATAATACTGGAAAGTTCCTCGAGAGCTTTACTTCGTATATTTGAAAAAAAATAATTAGTTCTGAAACCAGGTTTCTCAGAAACTTCACTTGGACATGGGTATAAAGGAGCCCATTTATCGTCCCCCACATCCTTTAACGTTGATTTTGTTTAAGGTTTATTATTATTATTCGTTTATTCGCAATCTCATGGTACAGATTGGCTACAATTAGTCACCATTTTCACAGTATGTAAGAACGCTTTGAAAAATTGGCACAATTGTACTTTGCAATGCGATTTTTCTAAAATTTTACAACGAAACCTTAAAATGCTACGTTTGAGAGCTATGGGAAGTAAGAAGCCTAATTAAAGCCACAATGAATTTAAAAAAAATGTGATGGTTTAATCGTAAAGAGTTCCAACTTATCATACTAAGAGAACTTTTGCTGTGATTTTGAAAATAATATTATTTTGAAAATGTTTAATTTCAGACTACCTATGCAAAACCGAAAAGCTATCTCTTCATAAGTTTTATATTGAAATTAACCGAAATTTTTACATGACGTACCAAAAAACTTTGAGAATTTAAGTGCTAATGTTGATTTGAATTTGCAAAACTACTCTTAAATTATAAATTATGTAGTTGAAAACCTCAAATAAAGCTTATACAGTATAATTTATACTTTTTAATTGCAAAACTGAATCTACCTAAGTAGATAAATCACAAAAATACAATTAGTTAAATTAATTAAATTAATTTTTCGCTGAAAAAAGTTTAAAATAGCCTATTATTTTAAATAGGTCACAATTTAAAGAAATAAGTTATGTTCTTAAATAAACGCTCCTCACAAATTTCCAAGATGTAATCATATATGACTGAAGTGCCTTTTGATGTTCACCTAAGTATTCTAAAATCCCTGTACATATTGATAACCAAGACATTTCATAATCAGTGATAAAAAGTCACGAAAAGATCAATTCATTTCAGGGGTGTTGGCTGCAAATTGAAGTGTTCAGGAGCTCAGTGTTGCCTTTATAGTTTATATAAGAAAAATAGATAAGAAAAATACGTTCATGTTAAACTAAATCCTTGTTTTATTTCTTTAAAAAATATGATTTTTTGTTGAAATAATAAGTTTCCATATCCTTTTATCAACGGAACTCCATCTCAAAAACGTTAACTATCTCTAGAGCGTGAGTTCAATTCCAACTAATGTTGTGCAACTGATTTTCTTAGTAATTGCTTGAGTAATTACACACCGATCAAATTTAGCGGTCCAAATATCAAGCACCCTTGCCTTAAATCATACTCAAACAATAACCGAGACAACATTAGTGTGATTCGAACACGCGCTATAGAGATAGTAAACGTTTTGAGATGGAGTTCCTTTGGTAAAAGGATATAACTAGATTAATATGTCTCTCGAACTTAAATTTAATTCTTTAACTACCGGATTTCAATCACTTGGGCAAACCGGTTTGAATGATTGATCTATAAAAAACCATTTCTAAAACGTCACTTTCTGCTTAACTAAAGTCTTGGAAAATTAAAGCAAAATTAAATCTTAGTTATTCAGATTTTTGGGTAAACATTCTGATAAATCATGGCTTCGGAAGCTTTATCAAATTTTTTGGAAAAAAAAATCATCTTTGGTGTATTTTCCAAGATTCGATTTCAGCTATCTTTGGTTTTCTACAATAAACTCTAATTTAAATGCCAAAATTTTCTTGTTATTCTATAGTGTATAGGCTATACAGAATAGCTTATACAGATAACCATTAATAGTAGCGTAGATTAGAGCTGAATTATGAGCGACTTATTCCGGTTACTGTTTTCGGTTCCGGTCATTTACGAGAATAATCAGCTTCTTAACAGATTAGTTTTCTGCATTGCAATTTTTAAAGAATTTTATGCAACATTGCATTACGGACTTAGTTCAAAAAATAAAAATAAGCACAGATATTAAAATTAATGCAGCAGGATAAAGTGTTATTGAACAATGTTTATCTGCAGTTAACAAAACGGAAACCGACAAAAACATGTCGCAAGCATTATCGGAAACCCAAAAACTATGAATCGTCAGTTGCGCCCCTTTTTAAACGCTTATTATTTTTATATAAAAAATTAAATTTTGATAGGTTTTGTGCTCGAATAAATACAGTGGGGGACAACTTAACTCCTGATCTGTGCATTTGCTAGTATTTCGAGCTTAAATCTTTAAGAATTAATTTCTCAGTGACAATTCAATAACAAGAAGTGACATCTTAATAAAAAGTAGTGAGATAATTCAAAGAAAGGTTTTCTTAAGGGGATGGTGGTTCCTACATTTTATGCAGTTATTATGTCATGAAAATGCACCAAATCGATTGTTATTCATTGAAAGAACCAAATTAACCCGAAAAAAGAATTTCGAAATTTTGCGTTTTTTCAAATTTTTTTACGTACTTTTATCTACAAAGTCGATTAACTTTCAAATTTTGGTGAAACTTTGCAACATAATTCGCAGTTTTGAAGTCAGTGAAAGCAGGACTTTAATTTGAGCTCATTTTCGATTTCATACGACAAAAAAAAATATTTCCGGTCTACTCAAGTGACAAATTCTACAGTTCTACGCACTATAATCATAAATTCAAAACCTCAATTTGTTTGGTTTTTTAATATCTTACTTTAAAAGTAATAAAAAATTCAAAAANNNNTGGTTAAAATCGGTGGTTTTCAGGGATTTGAGGAAATGTGTGACAAAATTGATAAAAATAAAAAACTAGAATTTTTAAGTTTACTAAGTTCCTATATCTGTGGTGAATATCAAAACTTGGGACGAGATTGGTTTTGAAATATGGAAAGTGTACCGTGTTACAGACAAGGTACGAAGAATTTAAGGCCGAAACAAAAATTTCGTTAGTCTGATTTTTGTGATTAAGGTAGAATCTCCAATCTTGTATTTTCAGAACTACTGAGATATTTTCTTATTTCGCGCATGATCACCTTAAAAGGCTTGTTAACCCCGGTAATCAAAGAGTCATTCAGCAAGCCCGTTCTCTTAGTGGAATACATACTAATTTAATGAAAAATATCAAAATAAGAAAAAAAATAAATGACGCAAAAAACTCGGTAGAATTCTCTACAAAATAGACAAATGAAAAACTCTCGCTCGGAACCTTTAAATATGGTCACTCCCTTAAAGGGGGTGATCGTCGCATTTACAGGGTTTTTCAATGGCCAATTGTCGCAAAACTTCAGATCGTTGGAACAAATATTACCTCTGATATATACTAAAGTCTATAGTATAAACAAAAATCTTCTATCCTAAAAAAATCAAAAGTGACGGATGGCTCGTCCAATCAGAAACATGCTCACGAAAGTATTGGAATTTTGTTTTCAAAATTTATCTCCTCCCTGAGTTTTCAAGGCGCTCTTTGTCCCTGAGTTTTTGTTTGTGTATTATCATAAAATGACTTGTGAAAAGTGATCATCAACGGCTTCTCAAAGCTTTATAACCGCAATGAAAAAACTTCAAGTAAATACCTAGCGTGTCCACCATTAATATCGACTCATCGAAATACTGGCTTGATTGTTCTGTAACTTCTTGGGGGTTATTAATTCGTCAAAAATGATGAGAAAAAATTTTGGTCGTAACATGATCAAAATAGAGCGATTTCTTGTATTTAATTATTATAAAACAAATGCCGGATAGGAAGTTTTTTGATCAACGCTACTTATGGATGAAATTATCACAATTTTCGTTAAAAATAAAAAAGATTGTAAATTTCTGGCTCAAAAACCTCGATATTTCAAGAGAAAAAACGTAAAAAAAATGCTCGTTTGAACCAAAAATTATGGCCGAAATCGATTTGTGGACACGCTTTTTATACCTCTAACGGCTTCATCTCACAGAAAATTTCTTCTGATTAACAATAGTGGCAAAATCGCTTATTTGCTCGAATTTTTTGTCATACTCTATGTAAAGTTCCAAGTTGGCTATCAAAGCTGGTTTATTTGAAAATCCAGAAATGTTCGCGCTATATCAGTAATGATGTGTCAAATTCGGAATAATCACCTTGTTATACGTCTCATCAAAAATTTTAGAAAACCTCCGATTTATTCATGAATGAACTCGAGATGGTTAAAATAGTAAAAAAACAGAAGTTTCATTTCTAGAAAATACAAAAGGCCGAGTAAAATTTTAGAAATTCGTCATTTTTCATAAAATAATGTTTATCTTCTGGACGAATTTCCATACACATGAAAATAATCAAATTTATTTTTTTTCGCTCGAAGGAACATATCAATCTTATCTTTTGCGACCAAAGAGAGAGATTTTTATAAGTTGCCAACCTGTATCGGATTAACTTCATATCTCTATTTAACATGTTAGGTTTTTCAACCAATTCTTATCTTTTGCGTGCTAAATGCCTTTCTCTATCTGCTTTACTTCTTGAGATAAGCAGCTTTGTCGCGTCGAAATTTCGCACATGAAAAGTTTAGATGCAGTTTTTGAAAGTTGAGAAATCTTCTGAAAAAAATATAAGCCCTTCACCAGGTGATTTTTAATTCTAATTTATTGTTTCCAAAAATCAAAGATTTCATTCATAGATTCGAAAAAAATTCTTTATTTTGATTTCTCACCTCAAAATATTTTCAATTTTCTCTTAAATCAATCTTCAATTCCGGAAATGAAAAAAAAATTAGTGTTTTTTATAAATTGTCATTCTAAAATCATAATGAAGCTTTAACTTGGACAAACAACTGAAGATTATACTATTTGCTAGTAAGGTTTGATCATTTTACTCTTTGAGATTGAGCGCTCAAAACAAATTGTGTTTATTTGACAAACAAAAAGCAAACAAAATAATTGGTAACATTGAATGTATAATACGGACAATAAAATGATACAGTTCATGTGTACAAATAAATTTTTAGTTATTCTGAAGAATAAAACGGTTATTATTCAGCATAACGTTACATTTTTTACACAATATTACGGGTGTGCATTCGCATACATCACTTGCCAAACATTACCAAGTTTTGTTGTGTTGCTTTCTGGGCATATTTGCCAGTTTGCCAAGCATTGACAGCTTTTTTGGAGCTTTTTTTCGCTAGTAGTTGGTGGTCTGGTGCTTTTCGTTTCTGGTGCATGGGCAAAAATTTTCGATAATTTCTAGTAGTAACTGGCGACTGGTATTTTTTGGCATATTTTTTGTCCTCTTTAATGTAGTTTTTAATAACTCTTGTACTGCCTGATTTTTGTATCACCTGCGAAGCAGCAAACGATTCTCGCGGGGATATTTAGACATCCGGCCCACCAGTAACATATCGTAAACTGCGCGGCTGCCTGTTTAGCTCGGAAATTCAATCAATTTTTAAATTAATAAGAAAAATGATTCTCAAAATTTTGCTGTTTAGTGTTTCTGTTTTTTTTTTTTTTCTCGCTCGATTACGACATCAAAGACTCTTGCGCTTAATGTAGCAGTCGAAAGAGTTGCGATGCAGTTTTTAGAAGTTCAAAAAAATTCCCAGGCGGTATTTTTTTATATTGTATGATAAAACTAAAATCTCACCGGTTTTCTTTAAATTATCAAGTTACCGTTCAATTTTACGTTTTTCAAAGTTAATCGGATGAAAAAAAACATTTTTTCGTAATTACGAAAACGTTTATTTATATTTTTTCATGGGCGACAAATTTGTTTGAGCCTTTCCAAATGAGTCTACTATGTCTACCATAACTTGCCCAGGAAGAAAATATATTTTTCGAAGTTAGCTGGTAATAAATTACCACCATCTGAGGTTGTCGTTGGTTCAGAAAATCTACTGAGCAGTGGTTAAACGGGTGGTCCGTGCGCGAATGAGCCTCATTAAACAAATTTTCAAAATTTAATTTTTTTTTATGAAAGTATAGACGATTGATAATATGGGGTAGTCTTTTTTGAGGGTTCAAAGAATATTTTGTAGGAAATAAATTAAAATTACTCGATTTTTGTAAAATCAAAACACCATTTATAAAAAACTGAGAAAGAAATTTGGACAAAACTCTCTATTTTGATCTACACGAACTCTTCAGCTGCAAATTCATGTAGGTTTTGAATGTGTGACTTTTAAATTCAGGAAGAGTATAAATTTTTATTGAGACTTCCGAAATAGAGTCAAAATACTGTTTTTTGGGGATACTGAAGCCAAATCATAGAAATAATTTTTAAAACGCTTTATTTCGACTTGCACACGTTATGTCCGTCTAATTTGGGTCATGAATCACTGTTTTACCTTGAAAACTCAATAAGGAGATACATTTTGTAAAAATAATTTCGTCAGTTTTGTAAGAACGTTTCTGATTGGACCAGCCATCTGTCACTTTCGATTAATTTATAGTCTGCAAGACTTTGGTTTGAATATATTAGAAAGAGGTAATATTTGGTACAACGATTTGGACTTTTTGGACAATTGGTCACTGAATACCCCTTAAAATTTGACGACCATCAACTTAAAAAGATAAAAATATCGATTGTTTTTGTCATGTTTACTGCTTAAACGCAGTTGTCATTGCAAATTTGTTTTCAAAATTTAGAAGCTCAACTACCAAACTGGAATATTTGGAGTGTAACTTCGTCCTTAAAAATATAAATCTGTTCCACTCCTAAAAAAATAAATGAGTGAAAGATATACTGTATATGATACGTTGATTCTGTCATCTCGAATTAAAAATCCAATTTCATTTTTCCTGAATGAAAGATTTTGTGAAATTACGTATACCAACGGTTAAGAATGTGAAAAAAAGGATAACTTTTGAAAATTTAAAGTCGAAAAAGCTTAACTCGGACTAACAACGCGTCCATTTACCCTCCTTTTATACCAACACAGTATCTCCTTACTTTCTCTGCGGAGTATTTAACTCACGACTGTAACCATATTTTGATCATCAGCTTTTTTAGCTATATTCAAATTCAGCTAAAAATAAAAACTATACTTTTATCTTCTCAAAATGAAAATTTCCTTAGCACTTTTAGGTCTTGGTAATGCGATATTTGTGAAATTTCGCAATTTTCAAACTGGATTAATAATGATCAACTAGTGTGTTCGAAATATACTGATCCACGAATCGAGTTTGATATGAGAGGGGCCTGTAAAGACTGCAAAGTAAAATGTGTCCCCGTTGAAACCGCTTGCCCGGGCGTTCAGGATTTGGAAGCTGGATTTTGGAATCGAACAACGAAAAAAGTTTTGGTTCAATATGTTCAAAGAGCCGCTGATATTGCTGCTCAGCGAGAAATGGTCAGACGAGAAAATCAATTTGCCAAAGAACAAGAAAAAGTGAGTTTGATCAAATTTTGTCAATCATTTTATAAAATTTTTAATCTAAATTCAATTTCGTTTCAAAATAAATTCAACGTTTAAATTTTTTTGGATCCCTAATTTTCATAATCCCGAATAAATTTTCAATTTCAATCTTTTTTCTCGTTTTTGTACCAAAATGTTAATAACATAAAATTTAGTACGAAAAAATCAAGAATAAAATTGCTGAAAAAGAGGCTAAGGCCGCTAACAAAGCGCACAAACTCGCCAACTATACCGAATGGAGAGAAGAAAAACGTCTTGAAAATGAAGCTGCACGAGCTCAGAAAAAAGTGGAAAAGAAACAACGTAAAGCTGACGCTAAAGCCGCTAAAGAGCTCCGAAAAGAAATGCGTGAGCAAAAACGACTCTTGGCTGAGGAAAATAAGCTCTTTTTGCCTTTATGCTGATATTGAAGAACTTACGTCTCCGTTTGCCCAGAAATTGTTTCTTATCAAAGACAACTCAATGGCAAGATCTTTTGACCGATTCAAGATGGGAAATGAACTAAGCAACTTATCAAATTTTGATTCTAATGAAGAAATTCCGAAATTTTAATATGTCTTTAAGATTAAAAAACTTGGCGAATGGCAATAACCAGACAGGGAGTGTCGTCATTCGTCTAATGTTAATAATCATATTTAGATATTCTGTACATTACGCTACATTCTGCATATCAATAAATAAAAAAACTATAAAAATAAAATAATTTCAATTGTTCTATTTCTTGAATATTTCGTATAATTGAGAAAACTTCTTGGAGAAAATTCTGGAAATAAATCCAGTTCAGCAAATAAATATGATCAGTCAATAGATATGGACTGTCTATACAACCCCCTTAACCATCCGACAGCAATCTTATATAAAAAAGGTTCCGCCGGAGACCGCATAGCCTTTCAGGAGGCTTTTTTACGAGCGTTGTTTGACAGAAAACCTCTTATGAGATCAATCTTCAAATTTTTTTTTATGATCAAGTTAAAGGAGTTAAATTTCGAAAATAAAATTTCATATACTATAATATTTATGTTTAATTCAAAATTAGGTTGAAAAGCTAGACGGATTATATTAAACCAGCGTGTATACTACGTTATGGTACGGGGGGGCCATGGAAAAGATGTTAAACTTCATTAACGTGCCAGTGCTTTGTTCTACTCTCTACTTTTGTCTGATTAAGTATCTGTTGAGTATCTGTTAAGAATCAAAAAATATTTTTAAATAAGTTCAAATTTTTCTGAAAAAATAACGTTTTTTAAGAAAAAATTGTTATTTTTCTCGATTTAATGAAAATATTTCATTATTACAATATTATGGGTATTCCGGTCCCTAATTTGACATATTCTTGATGAAATATCAACCAAACAGTGCTTCAATGATATTAGTCAGATTAGCCACTTTGTAGAACTAGCCTTCAACTTACGAAAAAAATATGCCAAAACTTTTTGTATCATCACAATCCTTCACACATTAGCGGCACAAGAACCACCTGAGTCAAAACGGAAAATCTATCTCCTCCCAGGTTTTATTTACAAATAAACCGAAATTTTAACATAACCTCTACAGTGTGTACATACTGTATAATTAGTATAAAAAACTATGTAGGAGCGCTGTTATTGATAAGTGCTATATTTATTCTGGAAAATGTAAAAAACCGGTCCAAAATACCGGTTTTTGAACTTTTTTCATCGGAAAATCTATCTCCTCCTAGGTTTAATTACAAAATTTACTCAAATTTTTGCAAAAGCTAGCTCTAAACAAACTGAACCTTTGTAGGAGCGTTTTTGTCAAATTTCGACCCCAAACAAAAAATATGAATTTTTCAAGGTCAGATGAAAAAATTTCCGAAAAAAAATGTGCTTCGATTTTTTCGAAAGTAAGCTCAAAAGAAAGCTGAAAAAAACTGAAGAAAAAGTTGGTTAACGTCAACGAGATATTTTGAAGTTTTAGTGATAAAGTTGACACGAACATAATTTTGAGAAAAATACTTAGAAAACAATCGAAAAAACGCAAAAAATTTCTGTTGTCATTTGGGTTGTTTTATGCGTTCAAAAAATAAACAATTGATTAGGTGCATTTTTCTGACATAATAACTGCATAAAATGTTAGAGCCGGGATACCCTTAAGGGAAATATGGTATAAGAGTACCACTCTGGCATGATTCTCACAAATTATATATTTTTTCAAAACATATCATTATATCCATACTAATATTGAAATAAGATATTTTGAAATTTCACTCCCACAAAAATATTTTTGCTCCAGATATGCCCAGAAGGCTAATTTTTCTTGCAAATTGTACTCAGAACACTTTCCTAAAAACTGGCTAATTTGAAATTTTTAATCCAAATTTGGATCAAAAATTATTGTTTCGGACGTAAAACTTAAGCAAAATATCGCTTTTCAATCAACTTGTCATCAAAATTTGAACCTAGTATCTGAAAAAATTTTTGGAAAAATTTTTAAATTCACAGTGTTGAATTAGAAAATGTATCCAAAGGAGAAATTTCTGCGATCATTTTCCATCATTTTTGACTGATTTGAAGTGGCTTTAGCCTTTCAAAGGACTATATGCCTCGGAGGGTTAAGCAACGCCCCCCTCAATTTAGTCTTTTATGATGTCCTTTTTTCTTCAAAGCTAACGTCAACGGGAACGCGTGGATTCATTTTCAGACTGAGAGAATTCGAATAAATGGTATGAAGTGTCACATATTTGCGATATCAAGTTTCGCGCCAAAATTTATTTGCTGAACGTTGATTTATCTCAGAATTTTCCCCAAAAATTTTTCTCAATTAGACGAAATATTCAAGAAAAACAATTGAAAAACTATTTAATTTTTATTTAGGGTTATTAAGGTTATTATTTATGATATGCAGGAATGTAGCGTACAAGAAGAACTAAATATGATTATTAACATTCGACGAATGACCGACACTTCCCGTCGGTTATTGCATTACGCCAAAGTTATTTTAATCTTAAAGACTATTTAAAATTTCGTGAATTCTTCATAAATCAAAACTTTGATAAGTCCTTAGTTCATTTCCACTTGAATCGTCAAAAGATCTTGCCATTAGTGTCATTTGATAAGAAACATTCTCTGGCAAAACGGAGACGTAATGTTCTCAATAACAGCATAAAAGCAAAAAGAGCCTTATTTTCCTCAGCCAAGATCGTTTGGCTCACGCATTTCCTTCGGAGCTCTTTAGCGGCTTAGCGTCACCCTCCGCTTTACGTTTGTTTCTTTTCCACGTTTTTCTAGCTTCGTGCAGCTCATTTTTCTATAGACGTTTTTCTTCTCTCCCATCGTATAGTTGGCGAGTTGTGCCTTTGTAGCGGCCTTAGCCTCTTTTCACAATTTATCTGATTTTTTCGTACTAAAATTTTATGTAGTAACATTGTTGGTAACCAAAACGAGTAAAAAGAAATTGAAAATTGAAAAATATTCGGATTATGAAAATTAGCGGATCCAAAAAAATGTAAACTTGAATTTATTTGAAAACGAAAAATTCAATTAAGATTAAAATTTTATAAAATGATGACAAAATTTGATTAAACTCACTTTTTCTGGTCTTGGCAAATTGATTCTCGTCTGACCATTTCTCGGCATGTTTTTTATTGCAATATCAGCGGCTCTGAAACATATTGAACAAAACGTTTTTCGTTTTTTCGATTCCAAGAATGCTTCAGCGTCCAAAGCCGAACGCCTCCAGCGGTTCAACGGGACACATTTTACTTTGGCTAGTTTCTTTTTTACATGGCCCCGTCTCATTAATCAAACCCGATTCTTGGATCAGGAAAATATTTCGAACACAATAAGTTATCATATAATTCCAAGTTTGAAATATTGCGAAATGTTCATGCATTAACAATCCCACAAAATATCGCATTACCAAGACCTAAAAAGTGCTAAGGAAATTTCATTTTGGAAGGAAAAAGTATTGTTTTTATTTTGCTGAAATTGAATATTTACTAAAAAACGCTGATGATCAAAAAAATATGGTTACATCGTGAGTTAAATACTTGCAAAGAAAGTAAGAAGATACGGGTTGGAAAAAGAGCGTAAAGAGGACCGTGTGAGCCGAAAGTTAAGCTTTTTGACTTGAAATTTCCAAAAAAATACTATCTTGAAACATTATCGAAAAATATCCAAGAAACCTTAAAATAAATAAAATTTTTAATTTCATAATGTAGTTCATCAATGATTTTTGAAAGTAATTTAATGAAAAAATTAATTGGCTGTAATCAAAACATTTCACAATAATTCAAGTGTTATAATCGTCCCCTGTCCAAGAAATTGTTTCTCTTTTTGAACTGAAAAGTATAACTATCTTTGATCACTGAACCTCGAAAATAGCAAATTCATTGCGACCCAAAATCAAGCGATGCACAAGATTTAAAATCACCATTTTGGCAGAAATTTTTTCTAATAAATATTGAATTATTTAACTTTCCGAAAAATTTCTGTTGACATTAAATGCAATGAACAAAAATGTCTGATTCAGAAAATTAGTCCGTATTTTTTGTCGTTTGTTTGTCGCGAAAATTGATATGAAAATTAGCAAGAACTTCCAAAAATAATTCTAATCGAATCCTGATTCATCAATAAATATAGTTTAAGGGGGTTTCTTGTATGAAATGCGGTAATGCTGGGTATTTGTAACCACTTTTAACAGTGAATGTTGTGAATTCAAATGATCAACACGTGAAAATAGAAAAAAAAAAATATGTGGTAGAACACTTTCTATTCGTTTTTAATTGATCCAAAAATATTTTCAAATTGGTAACAAATTCGTAAAGCCGTAATACGAAAACGACTTTGAAAATGCAACAATTTTGCTTCAGCCGGAATATAAGCTCAAGTAGGATATAGAAATAAAGTGAAAATTTTTAATAAACACGCATTGAATTTTGCATTGAGTTTGACCGAAAACAAACCGGCGCGCAAACCGCTGCAACGCGGCACTTCTTTAATAAATCAAGTGTTTATATCATAACAATAAATAAAAACATTTACAATGTTTGTATTACTTGACAATGTCAAGTTTGACATGTTCAGTTTTTCACTCATTTCCAAAAGTTCAAAAATAAATGAATAAAAAGTCTTATTTATTCAAATAAGCAGATAAAAGTTTTAAACATCTGTTTTCCTGATATAATTTTACGGAGAGTTCAAATTGAGAGTGTCACCCTTGATAGCTAAAACAGAGACAAGGGAGTTATAAAAAAACTGAGGAAGCAATTCATAACGAAATTTTTGCAAAAAATATAAACTAAACAAAAAAATGAAAATCAAAGAATTTTTTTCAAAATTTTTAAAAATCGAGATTTTCAAAATGACCAGAAAAGTGACAAATATGGCAATCAAAAACGATAGAAGAACAATTAGAGAGTTTTGGCTGAAAAATAAAATTTGAAAAAAAATCGTGTTTTTTCTTAAATACGTAACAAAAATTGCATTTTTGTGATGAGTGCATTGATTGGCTGTAAAACGAAAGTGACATCAAACAACCGTTACAATTTCGTTTGAAATAAATGTCTCAATAAAGAGTCTGCAAAATTCAGAATTTCTGAAATCTTAAACCCAGTGGGCTTTTGCTTTCAAAATTGAAAATAGTCATTTTGCTATGTTTATAGCTATTCTTTATGTCGGTTGCTCTATCACGAAAAACGCTTGCGTAAAGATCTAAAATCAGGGCTCTATAACGTTACTTATATAACAGACAACATACGAGCTGAAGTTTGGTTTAAAATTGTCTTATTTAGAAAATTTGTACTAGGAATAAAAAAATGTTAAAAAATTGCCAATAGGAAATAATTTGAAATGTATAAGCCCAATTTTTGTTCCAAATTAACTAGAAACAAGACCGAAATGTAAAAAAATTGCTGATTTCCGACTTTTTCTCTATCAAAGTCCGAAGGTGACACCTAAGTCATTTTGACATTTTAATTAATAAAATTCGAATAAAAAAAGGCAAGTTTTTCAAACAAATAGTCTATTTCGATAGAAGATCAAAATCAGATAAGAGGTTCAAAATAAAGCATTTTGAATATGTGTACAATCGATTCCTAAAGCCTCCGATTTTACCTGGGTTTGATAATTTTGTTGCTCAAATTAATCAAATAGAGAAAGTTGAACTTGGCAAGCAAATCTACATGCAGAACCCCCTTAAGAAATTGTATGTGCAGTAGTTATAATCGACTACCGGTCTCAAAATCGGTAAATCATTTTACTTGTACCGACATCCGCAATAGGAATTGATGCCAAGTCAAAATAAATTTTTTCTATCGAATAACTGTTCTAGAATATCGATTTGCTTGCAAAAAATAATTTATTTATTTAAAAAATTCTAGCCATGAAATAGTCCAAATTAAAAATAATAATTAGCAAGCACAAAAGTTGACACCAAATGAAAGTATTCCGATACTATAGTTTCAAGATTTTGCTCTTTCTAAAATTTGAAAATTTTAGCCTAAATCAATGTAATAATGACGCCAATTAAATCAAGCATAAAGTAGTGATAGCGAAGAGGGCACACATGTTAGAAAATGTTTCGACAAATAATGTCGGCATATGTAATTTTCGGAAATACGTTGATATGAATAAACCTCAATGAAAGGAAAAACAGCAATTAGCTTTAAGGCATTTAGCGGTTGGTTTTAAATATCCTAGATTTATCATGTATACATTCAAGTCAACGAACTTCAATGGCTATGAAAACAAGATGTAGACAATTCTCACTAAATAAGAATGAGTTTAAAAGAAGGCTATTCTCCAACACATGCTGGAGGTACCGCACAACCTCTTCAAAAAAGGGTTGTGGTACAATGTGGAATTGCTGGGAAATTGCCACGTCTTCAGGAGGTCTGAAAGGTCGATAACGGGTGGATAAGAATGAAAAAAAAAATAGTGGGGAACTAAAACCTTTTTTCAACTGCAAGTGAAATTTCGATTCTTGTCAGGTGACTCCGTGGTGCCGCACAAAAACTGGTAATAATGTTACTTTTCAAACAAAATTGTTAAATCCGGTCAATGTTGCTTTCAATGAATCTAACAAATATGGTCGAAAAGTAAAGAATTCTTCGGGATAAGTTTTGCGTTTTGCCCATTTACAAAAATTACCAATTAAATAAAACTACCATTATGAAACGTAGAAGCTTCGGATAATTTCCGCGCATTTAAAAAGTAATTTCTCTGTTGGTTTTTAGCGTGCTAAACACGGATTCAATCGTTATTAGTTCTATGCAAGAGGTGGAAAAAAATACAACAATGATGCTTGTGCGGAATGGTTTCTTTAAAAAAAATAACCTTATCTTGCGTGCTTTGTCCAATCAGAGCGTTATATTTTTTTCATAATATTTTTTTATCCCACGAGTCGAGACCAAAAACCAATTTTCTTTAACTCTGCTTTATTACACCCACAACCCCTTTAAAAGCTCAGAATTAAATCAATGAAACATTGATATCCGATCAATGACACAAGGAATCTGATGGTGAAAATCATTGTTTCAAATAATCAACTTGGTATTCCATCAGATTAACATTTGTTTTAATAGTGTCCCCGTTAAAAAGGACGGGCGTCGCTGATTTGCCGTTTAACGTTAACGATAAGGTTTCCGGCTAAACTAGATTAGGTGAATTCCAAAAAAAAATTAAAACGTAAAGTAACAATTCTTTGCAATCATTAAAGGAATTTCAGTAATCGAATACAATCCAAACCTACCATCTCACATGACCGTATAATAAACCGTTTTCCATAAAATACTAAAATTAATCTGCAATCCGAGAATATAACGAAGCGGTTAAAAAGCATCTCCTCCCAATAATTTTAAAAAAAAAATTTCGGTCTATATATTAATATGAAAGCAAAATTAGTTCCAATAATCTAAAGCCTTTGTTTTTAAATTTGATTCAACCTTTGTTCTAAAAGGCATGTCTATGTGGACAAAATATGTAAAAAAAAGGGGTTGCTGAACTTTTGTCAAGTTATAAACTAATAAAGTAACAAAGGTTTCAAATACTATAGCACTTGTATTTGCNAAACTCACTTTTTCTTGTTCTTTGGCAAATTGATTTTCTCGTCTGACCATTTCTCGCTGAGCAGCAATATCAGCGGCTCTTTGAACATATTGAACCAAAACTTTTTTCGTTGTTCGATTCCAAAATCCAGCTTCCAAATCCTGAACGCCCGGGCAAGCGGTTTCAACGGGGACACATTTTACTTTGCAGTCTTTACAGGCCCCTCTCATATCAAACTCGATTCGTGGATCAGTATATTTCGAACACACTAGTTGATCATTATTAATCCAGTTTGAAAATTGCGAAATTTCATCATTACAATCTCCACAAATATCGGCATTACCAAGACCCAAAAGTGCTAAGGAAATTTTCATTTTGAGAAGAAAAAGTATAGTTTTTATTTTGCTGAATTTGAATATTAGCTAAGAAAGCTGATGATCAAAATATGGTTACAGTCGTGAGTTAAATACTCTGCAAAGAAAGTAAGAAGATACGAGGTTGGTGAAAAAGAGCGTAAAGAGACGCGTGGTGAGGCCGAGTTAAGCTTTTTTGACTTGAAATTTCCAAAAATAATACTCTATCTTGACATTATCGAAATATTCTCAGAAACCTTAAAATTAAATAAAATTTTGAATTTTTCATAATTTTTGTAGTTTCATCATGATTTTGAATTTAGTTCTTTAATGGCAAAATTAATTTGGCTGTATCAAAACATTTCACATAATTTCAAGTTTAATATCGTCCCTGTCAAAATGTTTTCTCTTTTTGAACTTGCAATGTATACTATCTTTGATCACTGAACCTCAAAATAGCGAATTTATTGCGACCATAAACGAATTGCTACAATGCCTTTTAAAATGTATGCAGATATTTTCTAATAATATTGAATTTATTACTTTGGAAAAATTTTCTTTGACATTTTTAAATGCATGAATCAAAATTGTTCTGATTTCCAAAATTAGTCGTTATTTTTTGTCGTTGGTTTGTCGTGAAAATTTGATATTGAAAATAGCCAGAACTCAAAATAATTCTAATCGAATTCTGATTTCAATAAATATTAGTTTAAGGGGGTTCTGTATGTAAATTGCGGTAATTGCTTGGTATTTGTAACCACTTTTTGACAGTGTAATTTGTGATTCAAATGATCAAACGTGAAAATAGAAAAAAAATATTGTTGTGTAAACCCTTTTTATTGTTTTTATTGATCAAAAATTATTTTCAAATTAGTAACAAATTCGTAAAGCGTAATACGAAAACGACTTTGAAAATGCACAATTTTTGCTCAGCCGGATATACAGTATGTAATGTTTTTTCTTGCGAAAATTGAAGCAAGATTTACAAGAATCCTTGATGATTCTCCTGCCAATCAAAATATATGAAATTGAAATGACGCTTGTTTCGATAACATATTTCTCGCCTACTTACTATGTTCGTATAAGTGACCAATGAGCGACCAGAAAAGACTTTGTTTGATATTCGATCAACCAACAAAAAAGTTAGTGAATGAGACGCTCGCCATTGGTTGTTACCACAAACCAATAGAGTTTATTCGTATAATCAAGGATTCTTGTCGATCTTGCTTCAATTTTCGCAAGAAAAAACATTACATACTGTAGCTCAAGTAGGTATTATAGAAATAAGTTGAAAATTTATAAATAACACGGCATTGATTTCGCATTGAGTTTGACCGATCAAACAAACCGCGCGCACCGCTTCAGCGAGCTACTTCTTTAATAAGTTTCAAAAGTTTCAAAAATTAATGAAAAAAGTCTTATTTATTTCAATAATGCAGATAAAAGTTTTTAAACATATGTTTCCTGATAAATTTTTTACGGAAAGTTCAATTTAGAGTGTCACCTTTGGAAGCTAAAACAGAGACTAAGGGAGTAATTAAAAAACTGAGGAAGCAATTCATAACGATTTTTTGCAAAAAATAATAAATAAAAAAAAAATTTGAAAAATTTTCAAGATTTTTTTCAAATTTTTTTAAAAATCGAGATTTTCAAATGACCGAAAGTGATCAAATATGGGCATCAAACGATAGAAGAACGAATTTTAAGAGTTTTGGCTGAAAAATAAATTTTGAAAAATCTTTTTTTTTCTTTTAAATTATCGGTACAAAAATTGCATTTTTTTGTGATGAGTCATTGATTTGGCTGTAAAACGGGAAGTTGACATCAAAACAACCGGTTACAATTCCGTTTTAAAGATTAAGTCCAATTAAAGAGTCTTGCAAAATTTCTGAATTTTCTGAAATCTTAAACCCAGTGGGCTTTTGCTTTCAAATTGAAAATATGTCATTTTTGCTATTTTTAAGCTATTTCTTTTATTTGTTTGGCTCTATCACGAAAAACTCTTGCTGTAAAATCTCAAATCAGGGCTCTATAAACTTTACTTATATAACAGACAAAATACGTGTGCTGAAGTTTTGGTTTAAAATTGTCTTATTTTAGAAATTTTGTACTAGGAATAAAAAAATGTTGAAAAATTTGTCAGTAGGAAATACAATTTTGAAATGTCATAAGCCAATTTTTTGTTCCAAATTAACTAAGAAACAAGATGAATGTAAAAGAAATTGCTGATTTCCGACTTTTTTCTTTATCAAATCCGAAGGTGACACCTTAGTTCAATTTTGACATTTTTAATTTAATAAAAGTACGAATTAATAAAAAGGCTAATTTTTCTAACAAATAGTCATATTTCGGATAGAAGATCTAAAAATAGATTAAGAGGTCAAAATAAAGCATTTTGATATGTTACAATCGATTCCTAAGCCCCGATTTACCTGGGTTTGATATTTTGTTTGCTCAATTTATCAAATAGAGAAAGTTGACTTGTGCAAGCAAATCTACATGCAGAACCCCCTTAAGGAAATTGTGGGTGCAGTAGTTATTTTCGACTACGGTCTCAAATTCGGTATCATTTTACTTGTATCCGACCATCCAGCACATAGGAAATTGATTGCAAGCAAAATAAATTTTTTTCTATCGAATAACTTGTTCTAGAATATCGGATTTGCTTGCAAAAATAATTTATTTATTCAAAATTCTAGCCATGGAATAGTCTCAAATTACAAATAATAATAATCACAGCACAAAGTTACATCAAATGAAAGTATTCCGATACTATAGTTGTCAAGATTTTTGCTCTTTTTCTAAAATTTGAATTTTTAGCCTAATCAATGTAATAATGACGCGCATTAAATCAGCATAAAGTAGTGATAGCGAGAGGGCTACATTGTAGAAAATATTTTTCTGACAAATAATGTCGGCATTTTGTAATTTTCGGATACGTTGATATGAAGTTAAACTTCAATGAAGAAAAAAAGCAGCAATTAGCTTTTATGCATTTAGCGGTTGGTTTTTAAATATTTCCTAGAAATTTATCAATTTTATACATTTCAAGGTCACGAACTACAATGTGCTATTGAAAACATAGATGTATACTTAATTCTCACTAAATAAGTTTGAGTTTTAAAAGAGGCTTATTTCTCCCAAGCACATTGCTGGAGGTACCCACAATCCCCTTAAAAAAGGGTTGTGTGGGTACAATGTTGGAATTGCTGGGGAAATTGGCCACTTCTTCAGGAGGTCTGAAAGGGTCGATAACGGGTGGATAAGAATGAATGAGAAAAAAAATAGTGGGGACTTAAACCTTTTTTTTCAACTGCAAGTGAAATTTTTCGATTCTTGTCAAGGGTGACTCCGTGGTGCCGCACTAAAAACTGGTAAATATATGTTATCTTTTCACAACATTGGTTAAATCTCGGTTAATTTTGCTTTAAATTGAATTTAACAAATATGTTCTGAAAAGTAGGAATTCTTCGGATAATTTTGCGTTTTGCCCATTTACAAAAATCTCCTTTGGTTTTTAGGCGGTAAAAATAAAATTTCAAAAATCTCTCAATTTTCCGTCAATCTTTCTTCCAATTAAATAAAACATACCATTTATGAAACGTATGAAGCTTTCGGATATTCTCGCGCATTTTAAAAGTATTTCTCTGTTGGTTTTTAGCGTGCAAAAACGGATTCATTCGTTATTAGTTCTATGCAGAGGTGGGAAAAAAATAAAAACACAATGATGCTGTGCGTGAATGGGTTATTTAAAATAAAAACTTATTTTGCGTCGCTTTGTCCAATCAGAGCGTTATATTTTTTCATAATATTTTTTATCCCACGATTCGAGAACCAAGAACCAATTTTCTTTAACTCTTGCTTTATTTACACCCACAACCCCTTTAAAGCGTCAGAATTAATCAATGAAACATTGATATCGATCATGACACAAGGAATCTTATGGTGAAAATCATTGTTTTCAAATTAATCAACTTGTATTCCATCATATTAACATTTTGTTTTTTAATTGTTCCCGTTAAAGGACTGGGCGTCGCTGATTTGCCTGTTTTTAACGTTTAACGATGAGATTCCTGGCTAAACTAGATTAGGTGGAGTTCCAAAAAAAATTAAACGTAAAGTACAATTCTTTGCAATCATTTAAAGAATTTCAGTAATCTGATACAATCCAACCTACGCACTCACATGAACGTATAATAAACCTTTCCATAAAATACTAAAAATTAATCTGCAATCGAGATATAAAAGCGTTTTGAAAAGCTATCTCCTCCAATAATTAAAAAAAAAAATTCGGTCTATATATTATATGAAAGCTCAAAAATAGTTCAACAATAATCTAAAGCCTTTTTTTTATTTTGATCAGACTTTGTTCTAAAGGCATATCTATGTGGAGGCAAAATATGTAAAAAAAAAAGGGTTTGCTGAACTTTTTGTCAAGTTACACTAATAAAAGTTAACAAAGGTTCTTCATAATACTTATTTACACATTTGTATTTGCTCATTTATAGCTTGAAGTCGAAAATGAAAAATTATTATCATGTTATCTTTGAAGGGAGTAGCGGTCGTTCTATTTTTAAGGTCCTTTTGGGTGTTAAAATAGCAAGACATTGCTAGGGAATACTCAGAAAGCATGAACTTATAAAAATTAAAGTTAGAAAAAAAATTCGAAATTTTCATTTTTTGATAGTTTTTTTGAGTAATTTTTTTTGGAAAACATCGAAACCCAATTTTCAACTAGAACAACTCGAAATATCAAAAAGCTGAAAGCAGATTTTCTTCCCGACATTTCTGGTTCAAAAGATATTGATTGTCGATAGAACCCCCATGAGCATAAAGTAAACCTTTCCAAATATTACATCAAAGATTTTATTTGTGTTTGTGTAAGAATCAATATCTATTAAATGACATGCACTTTCAACGAATTGTAGACTTATGCAGTATGTTTCGTAGCCAACTTGCCAAGAAAATTATTATTTTCTGCATTCAAAGCACCGTGTGAGCTCCTGAGCACTTCAATTTGCAGCCAACACCCTTATATGAATTTTTGTTTTCTTGGCTTTTATCACTAGTTATGAAATAGCTTGGTTATCAATATGTACAGGGATTTTAGAATACTCAAATGAACATTAGAGCGTTATGCACCCATATATTATTACAGCATGAACATTTGATACTTCCTACTATTAAAGAACATTGTAGTTTGTATGCAAATTCTGAGTACAATTTAAAAGATCTGATTGAATTTTGAATTTGTTTCAAGAACATTTCAAGCTGCGGACAAAGAAGATAGAGTTAATTTTATGAGTCTTTCCAACCAAAATGAAAGTCAGCTGTGGTTTTAATTTTCATTAAATACAAAATTAATTCAATTTTGTCATCGCCGAAAACTTTCACGTTGACATGAGGACTATAAATGTTCAATTTTGCACGAGCTTAGACAAACAATCAGCTGCAAATTATGAATAAGCATATTTTGACTTTTGTCTGAAACAAGTGGCAGAACGTGCAAATAAACTCTTTGAGATATCGATTACGGGGGCTCCTGGTCGATTTGAGGCTCATTTTTCAACAAAATTAAATAAAAAAACTTTAATCCCCTTTTATCGGCCTTCTTCTAATTTGAGGCTCATTTTTTAACAAAATTTAATAAAAAACATGAAATCACCTTTTATCGGCCTTCGGCCGATTTGGGACTCATTCTTGAACAAATTTAATGTAGAGACCCCTTCTATCGGCCTTATGCTAATTTCTGGCTCATTTTTTAACATATTTGATTTAAAAACATAAAATCTTCATCTGTCGGCCTTCGAAATCTTTGCTTCTTTTTTTCCGAGGTCTATTTCCGGTTTAAGAGCCGAAATGATAACTTTTCATCTGAAATAAAAAAATTTGATATTATGAAAAATCGCAAAAAACGTGTTTTTTTTAAATTTTATCCACAGCCAGAATTCTTCAAATATTGTCAGCTTTTGTTTGATGTTCATTTAACGTCACTTCCGGGCATTTAAAATTTGCGGATTTTAAAGAAAATTTCAAAAAAAACTCAAAAATTTTCGGAAATTTTTCGAAAATTTTTTTTTCGGATTCTTTGTGAAAATAATGAAGAATGGCCTTCTCGCATTTTGTAAAGCCCCTCCAGCCTCCACTTTTGTCACAACGCGTAACACCTTATAGTCAGCCCTTTATTTACCAAAATACATCGATCCCGAAATAAAATTTCGTGATCAATTTTTTCAAGGACAGCCTAGCCCAAATATTTGCAAATCACTCAGATGCCTATCTTCAGAAACATAATTCACTGTCAAAAACCTTGTTTTGATAATAATTGTTTCAAATCTAATGATTTTTAGGGTATGGTCAGGGAAAATTTCTGAGAATTTTGGCCAAAATTGATATCACGGGATTATATTAAAGAACAAAGCACAACGTGTAAGGAATAGTGCACGAAAAGTTGTATGATTTATCGAAAGCAACATTTTTCGTTCAAATTTTCGATACAATTAGTCAAAAACACGGTTTTTCGAATTTAGTCGAAACAAATCTAATTTACAAGAAAGTACATACGAAAAGTTATCATTATACTTTCTGCTTAGAAACTATTTTTAAAAAACAAAAAAAAAGTATTTTTGCTGCCTCCAGATTTGTTGTTCAAAGTTAAAAATTTTCAGTTTCGAACCAAATCACAATTTTGAAAGTACGGTAGTAATTGTACTCAGTACTGTTCTTCGAACATAAATGAATTCAAATAAAAAATAGCATGTTATTCAACGGACTGGAACCCGCGACCAATGACTACGGAAATCGACTTTTCATGAAAACTGATACAATTCCGATCCGATCCAATTTTTTTTGACTCAACCGATCCGATCCAAAAAAATTTTGAGCCGACCGATCCGATCCAAAACAAATTTGAAGCGACCAATCCGATCAAAAAAAAATTGAGGCGACCGATCCGATCCAAAAAAAATTTAAGACGACCGATCCGATCAAGATCCGATCCAAAAAAAATTTCAGATGTGCCGACATCTGCTCATCAGTCTCAAAATTGAATGGATCATCTTGATCGAAATTCGCGGAAAAATTCAACTCAGTTCTCTTATTTAAATTTTCCATTTGATTCTTGCTATCAAATCTAGAAAACATCACCAATTTCCGGTTCGATTACCTTTGGTTTGTTTTTTAGATAGCTTAATTTTCAAGTGAAATTTCTCGAAGTTAAAACCCACGACAAAAATGACGAATCAAATAAAGTCCAAAAGTCAAGAATTCAATCAGAAGAAGAGGATTTTGTGAGCTTGATTAGCTGGAATTTTATGAAAAAAATCACAATATAAAATTTCATGAGTCCACTATCATTTCCAGTTTCAGCTGAAAAAATTTCAATATGTTCAGAAATAAGTCTAGAAAGCCCAGACAATTACTTTGACCCCTCCATGACCCCTAGAGAAAAGATAAAAAAGTAAAAAATCTACGTCAGTCTTCCTTCTGTCACCCGACTCTCGGGCGCCACCACATTGTCCAACCTTTCTTTTATTCGCTCATAGGCTATGAGTCATAGCTAATGTAATCGAA
>SCLH01000627.1:253158-276969 GCA_004367855.1 Oikopleura vanhoeffeni
CGTATCAATTTGGAGCATTTTCAATGCCTCTTAGGCCTTTATTAAATCAGAGTCGCATACCCCCTTAGCTGGTTCTTCAAGCTAGTTAATCTGAATAATATCCTTGAAGTCCTGGTTGGCTGATGTTTTATCGAGAAAAATCAATTCCAGCGACTTATACCTCCTATTAGCTATCTCAAACGTAAATCATATGAGTCGTTTCGAAAAGCTGTCGTTTCCAAAAGCCGAAATGTAAACGGTTTGAACACCAAATTTACTATAGAGAGTCACTTGGATTGGAAAAAAAAATATTATATATTACTGTTTAATTTTTGATACGATACCTGAAAATATTTATTTTTCTCTAAGCTTAATCTCATAATAAATGATTTTTTACTCGTACTGCAAAAATAAATTCCCCTTGAAACATATGTAATTCATGTTGCAAGAGCGTAAAATCTTATAATTGAATTTCAGCGGTAAATGATAAGTAGTGGGTGGATTTTGTACTTTTTTCTTTATCTCTAAATTGCCCGCTGTGAATATCGACCCGTTATTGTTTTTGTTTGAATCGTGCACGTTAACTTCAGAAAGTGGCTGTTAAAAAATCAGAAAAAAATGCGATCAGAAGTTTTTTCTGGCTCAGAACACAAAATTTTAATTTTTGAGTCATCCAATCACCAAGGCTGGAATTAAATTAATCTGAATAAAATCTTGATCATTTTTGTTGAACAATCGGCGTAATAATCACCTTAACCCTTGGAAGCTCCGCACCACTTAAGTGGTGCTGAAAAATTTGAATCCGCTTAAGGGGGTTCTATAGGCAAAATGGACTTTTTGAATTGCTTATTTCTCTCGGCATAGACATAGGAAGTGAATAAAACATTCTGATAAGTTAGTTCGTAATCTCTGGAAGACGTTTTGAATCATATTTTTAAGATAGCATGTTGAACCAACCGGTAAATGAGGTTAACCAGGAGCAAAAAATTTCTTGAAAAAGCTGTATTTTTTTTTCGTCCTATTTAGGAAATGTTTCAAAATTTGACATTATCTGCGAAATTCAAAGGCGGAAAAAACTGTTGTTCCTTTTTTTTAATTTTCTCACTAAAAAGGTATCAAAGCTGGCGAAAAGGACTGTTTTTTGCTATTTTGGCCACGGAAAGTTGTATTTTTTTTTCATGCTACATGGCAAACTATTTTTCCGTGCACTATAGTTTTTCGTAATAATTGTTAACAAAACTGTTGTGCCTGATTTAACGATTTCATTTTTTAACTCCCAGGAGTACGATTTGAAAATTTATTTTTGACATCCAATTCGTCCAATCAGTTTTTTTTNTTGAAACATATGTAATTCATGTTGCAAGAGCGTAAAATCTTATAATTGAATTTCAGCGGTAAATGATAAGTAGTGGGTGGATTTTGTACTTTTTTCTTTATCTCTAAATTGCCCGCTGTGAATATCGACCCGTTATTGTTTTTGTTTGAATCGTGCACGTTAACTTCAGAAAGTGGCTGTTAAAAAATCAGAAAAAAATACGATCAGAAGTTTTTTCTGGCTCAGAACACAAAATTTTAATTTTTGAGTCATCCAATCACCAAGGCTGGAATTAAATTAATCTGAATAAAATCTTGATCATTTTTGTTGAACAATCGGCGTAATAATCACCTTAACCCTTGGAAGCTCCGCACCACTTAAGTGCTGAAAAATTTGAATCCGCTTAAATCGGATGAAAGAAAAGTCCTGGAAATTTTTTGATCAAACCCAACATAGAATTTGCCACGAGGAATTCAAAAATGGCAGTTTAAATTTTCTAGGACGTTTCGTTCAAAAATTATTTTATCTTACTTTTTTGACAATTTCTCTCAAAAAACTCTAAAATGTGTGCTGCTCAAACAGTTTAAACGATAGATAAAATCTGAGGAATTGAGTTTTTAGGAAAGTCTTTTGAGTATCTTTCAAGAAAATAAAAATTAAATTTCCACCATCGGAACTATTTTTATTTTTTCGTCTAACCCTTGGAAGCTCCAAATTGATTTATTCGGCAGAGGCTCCTGCACCACTTAAGAGCCTCTGCCGAATAAATCAATTTGGAGCTTCCAAGGGTTAACGATTTTTTTTTATTTGTTAAAAGCATTTCAAAGATAATTCCCGAGTCCATATAATATCTTATTTTTATTTTATGAGAGGATTTTATTTGAAGCATAAATGAGCTATTATTACCTTTCCGTAAACAGTTAGATTACCACCTACGCATTCACGTACCCAATTATTATTTTAAGGCTAATAGCACATGAGTGATCGTGCGGGGGGTTTATATTTTGCCGCTGTTGTAGAGATAACCCTTACGAAAACAATAAAGTTCGTTTTATAATTTCGATAAAAAACGGAAATATTTTAAATAGACTTGGGCATCATCTTCAAGTCATAACAGCAGAACGGTACACGTCTTAAAATGCAAGACATACTGTACAAACTGATAAAGTCACATTTTGAACACTTTTCCTTTTTATAAAGAATTCGACATTGATAAAATGCTTGACTTATTAAAATACGAATATTTGTTTTTTGAATTTAATTTTGATTTGCATTGAAACCAGTTGGTTTCTGGTGTAAAATAAATAAGAAATTAGTATTTTTCGATATAAAACTCTGATTGCCCAACTTTTATTCTAAAAATTGGTAAACAATTCACGAATTTCCAGAGCAAAATATACAAAAATACCATAAATGTTTTCAACCAAAAATGTGTACTCTAGCTTCACTCCATGAACCAAAATTATAAATGCGGACGTTGTTGGTTTGCAGATAGAATTTTGTCAGATAGGGTCAAAACTTGAGGGGGTCGGTGCATTTCGACAAATTTGCACTTTTTCCTTTTTTTTTTCTTGATGGTAAACTTTTTGTCACTTTAAAATTTTCGAATAAAAACTTTTTCAAGCAAAAGTTGCCACTTTTGAGCTAACTTCGTTTAATCTGTTTTTTCAGATCCATTATTTTTACTTTTAAATCGTCTTTTAAAAACACTCAAAAACGCGCGTTTGCTATCGAAGGTGTCTAAATTAAGGTAAAATTTAATTTTTTATTAATTAAGAACCGTTAAAACCGACCCATCCACCGTTTAAAATTGATTTAATTTTTTTATATACGATTACTACGTCTTAATCGAAAATTTAAAATTTTGAAAAAAGACGAAAAAAACAGAAATTTTGGCACATCGAAAAAAATATTTTTTTTCATGTGTTGAATGAAATAAATTTTAAACGGTGGATGGGTCGGCTTACCAATTTGGCAGGTTTCGGTTGAATAATTTTTTCAATTCTGAATAAAAGAGGGCTTCGCTGGATTTTTGCCAACCGTAGTTTCGTTTTAAAAATTATGACTCAGAGTATAAACAAGAGCGAAGAAACAAAACGAGGACATATTTGAATAAAATAAATGGTGACATTCTGAATATTTTCAGCCGGTGATACCAGAAAAATAAATTTAAAAATTTTTGAACAAGAAATGAGAAAAATTTTCAAAGTATTTTCAAATATTTTTGACCAAAAATCACAAAATCATGTCATATGATTTTTAGAAGAGCATATAAAAAGTATGTGGTCACCTACGCGAAAAGTTAAAGTGGTTATTTTAAAGAGTGTTTTTCGTTGATGTGAAACAAATAATAAAAAAAATTTGAACAAAAAATAAGGCATTTTTTTTATAATGTTCCTAATTTTTTTCAAAAATTTCTCCTAATTTGTCGAATTCGAAAAGTTTAATTCGAACTCAAAATTTTCTAAAAAAGCAATAATTCGAAAATTCTGTAGTTACAAAAGTTGCCTGGATTATGAAACATTACTTTTATGGTATATTGAGGGGAATATATAAACCTTGTAAAGAGTTTTCATCAAGAGCCCATATCCGTATCTGTCAAAATGCACCGACCTTCTTAAACCATGTGAATGGTTCGAAAAATGAATTAAAAGCAGTTTCGGCCACCGAGTTGTTTTTGTTGCTTTCGAAGAGTAAAATTGCTTTATTATCATACCAGGTTGAAATCAGTCTAATCTACGCTGCAGTCATCCTATAATTGAGTTTCTGCAGAAAAAAACTGCGTAGGTGGACCTTTTTTTATCTTAAAATTGCCCGTTTTGAGATTTAAGTCGTCGGTATTATTTTAACCCGTGCACGTTAACTTTAATTTTAGACAACAAATGTGTTCATTAGAGGATTAGAAATAAATCCGAAGTTCACCTCAAAAGTATACCCATTGAGTACTTGGGGCTCGGCATGGTACTCGGCCTATTTTGACAAAGCCGAAAATTGCACCCCCGTCAGGGCCTTAAAATCACTGATACACTATCAAAATAGTTAACCCTGAAATTAAGTGGAAATGCAGGTTAAGCCCCGGCCCGTCGGCTGAGGGTTAAAGTAAATATAGATCAGTGGTCTAAACTGCTCATTTTAGTACTTGAGGAACAAAACGGGAATTAGCTCGCGGATTTAACCAGCTCTGACGAAGAGCTCTAGAAAAGTTTTGAAGATTTAAATAGCTGAGCTGGCCGTCTTAATCATAGGTCCGGCATGTTGCAAATAAGTCTTGAATTTAAAACGGAATCATTACGGTATGGATTTCTTCACTATTTAAATTAGCTTGATTTTTAAAATGTACTTTTAATTTTTTATCAAATTCAAAAATACACTCTTTTTATTTAAGTCACGTGGAAAAAGCGTTGCTTTCTCTCTATTAATATAACATTGATTTTTATGGATATTTCTATGTCGTTGCAAATTTTTTACAAGAAATTTGGTATCTGGTTTGGGATCGAAATTTCCGTATAGATTCAAAAAAATTTCTTCGAAAAAAATTAGGATTTTTTTTCTCACTCTTGAAAATTAAATAAATCGAAACGTTGAAAAACAATTATTTGATTGACAATTAAATGCAAACTGAAAATAAAACTGGACGTTTCTCAAAGAACACGGGAAAAAAGACGACCTGTGAACTAGGCTGTCAAAACATTTTTATCTAAGGACCAAAAATTTTCCGCCGAAAATGTTGACCACACATTTTGATTTAATTTCAATATGAAGTTATTGGACATATCAAAATATGGTATTCTAACAAGGGCTTGGCAGAGTTAGATCGGATGGACTCACTGAGATCGGATCGTTTTTCTGATCTGATTTGATCCGATCAGGTGAAAATTTTTGGAGTTTTTCGACCAAATAAGCATGAAGACCAGATCGGGTAGTTTGTTTGAATCCGATTTAATTCAAACTAAGGGAGCGTAATTATATTTTTTCCTCATATGATCCTGGCTGTATCCTTTTCTCAACCTAAGTCTATCTTAAGAATGCTTACTATCTCTATTGCGCGTGTTCCAATCCCACTAATGTTGTCTTAGTGATTGTATTGAGTATGATTGTAGGCAAGGGTGCTTGATATTGGGACCGCTTAAGTTGATCGCTGTGTCAATCACTCAATCAATCACTTAGACAACATTAGTGGGATTCGAACACGCGCTATAAAGATAGTAAGCATTTTTAAGATGGACTTATGCTGATAAAAAGATAACACCCTACTGTATAGTTACGAAAATAAGTCCGTTGTTTTCAACGTGTTAATTTTGGTTATTTGAAAGGCGTGAAAGCGTGTGGGTCCGAATCCCTTCTTATATATAAAAAAATCCAGAATGCAAAAAAATTGAATTTTGTGACTTTCATCATGATGTGAGCCCGTTTTCTATAATGTCAAATTAACATCAAATAAGATACTTCCGTCAGAAAGTGGAAAATTTTTTGCGGTCCCGCCCTTAAAATCATTTTCGTTCATGTCCATTTTGCAAATCGAACCGCGGTTATTAAAAACCCAAAAAGCTAACCGAACGCGAAATTACCGAAAAAGTCGCATTTCTTATTTGATTATTCATTGATTATAAAAAATCAAAAGAAAGTCTTTCACGGCGTCTCCTTAATTAAGGGGTGGAAATCAGATTTTAGACGTGGAAAATAAAATTTTAATGAAAAGTTCTACCGTTTTTCAATTAAACTGGTAATACCCATGGGAATATTACGGTTAACCGATCCGCCAAATGATTTCGGCCATAAACGACCCAAATACACATTTTCTTCGAATTTGAAAATTAAATTTTATACTTAAAAAAGGTGTACCAATCTTATGGGTTCATTTTGTCGATACTTTTTCTGGCCAATTCAGACAAACAGGGTTTGTAAGATAGGTAGGATTCTTGGATTTTGAAGTGAAAATAAAAATAGATTTAATGTTAGGTATGCGACAAAATTTGACCGACGCAGATTTTATTTATTTTCGTAGGTTTTGAAGGGAATATGACTCTGAAAAATTTTGAGCCGAAAATTATGTCCCGTTTTCAAAAAATCAGCATTTTTTCGGAAAAATTTTGCCTATCATTTGGCTTGAAATTGTTCTTGAATTTAATTCGAAAATTTTAAGCCAAAAGATAGGCAATTACAAAAACGGTATTCCGTTCTTGAACACTTTCCTGGTAAAATTAAAAAAAATCAGAAAGATAATTTTTATTCACAATTTCCTAGAACATATCAAAAAATCAGGTACCGTATGCAAAAAAAGTTTTGTCGGGTCTAACTTAATTTTTTTTAAGTTATTTATATTATTTAATTTAATAACAAATTAATAACAGGGGTTCAATGCTCAGTGAGAAGTTCTACGAACGCAGTTCACAAGTTAAATGTTTAATATGTGACATAGTAGATGCTTTTAAATAAAAAGTCAGGATTTTTTCTGATGAAGACGAATTTGAAGACGAATTTTTTTTTGCTAATTGCCATTCTAATCATAGAAACCTTAAAATCCTTAAAATCCAGCAAAATTCGCCTGTGGAAAAAATTATTCACAGTCCTTTTTACAGTCTTTAGCTTTTAGAAGAAAATTTTTAAAATGACCATAATTGATTTTTTGCTCTTAAACCTGATGTATATATTTACTCAAAGTTGTTGATACATCAGAAAGTTGTCCCCATGAATTTGTTTGGTGGTATTTTTTAAGAAATCTTTTTAAGCCTTTGAAATTAACTTTGACCTTGAATTTGGACCGAACTTTTCGTTATATAAAATTTAGATTAGGCTGTCCAAGTTTATCTAGGAAATATCTTTAAATAATCTTTAAAAACATTAAAACATGCTGTTTTACACAGAAATTCATGGCACAAAACAATTTATTTTTATTTTTTGACGGGCTAATTGATGTATAAAGTAAGAATTGTTTTTGATCATATTAATTTATAGACTACCAGACAGATTTTTCCGAACTCAATTAATTTAGTTATTATTATAACGGGGCCTTAGAATTGACTCCGCATTTTGACTCTGTCAAGAAGGGCCGCGCATCACCAAACAAAGGGAGTAAAAAACGAGAATTGTCGTTTCAGCCCTTAATCACGTCGATTGAAATATATTGAAAATGATGCTCGTGACAAGAAAAAAAATGCTAACGGCTATTTTTTAGAAAAAAACTTATTTTTCGGACCTTTCTAGAATTCCAGAATTTTTAGGCATCGAGTTCTGGGTTCAATAATAATAATTTTTAATGATATAAATCTCCACCCCATATGCCATCGGAAAGTCCATTTCAAATGATGCCAATACGTGGAGATGATTGGCTGAGGTTAATTCTTTTTTGGTTTATCAAATAAGTTTAAACCTCTCAGCCCAAAGCATCATTTCCTTTAAATTTAACAGAATTTCAGTCGGGCTTCCCGACCGCATACGGGGTGGAGATCCATGTGATCGAAAAATATTTTCAGACATTATTTTTTGTGCCAAAAATTAAATAATCAAATTTGACTATGACAATTTTGTCAATTACAGTCGGTGAGGGCAATGGGCAACACACGAGCTTTTGACCAAAAGTGCTGCCCATTGCCAGTGTTGCCTATTGCCCTCACCTACTGTATATTTTCTCGATAAGCAAAGCCAATAAATTGTCAAAATACCCATTTTGTATATATAAAAATTACTCACACTCAGCGGACACATCTAGTAGATTTGAAAGATTGACACCACGCGGGATGCTTGACGCTAATCAACAACCTGAATTTCAGAATAAGTCAATGAAATCAGCATAAATTTAGACGGCCATTCAATGATATTCTCACATTTCTTTGAATCTTGAAAATAAGGGTAATCTCTATAGCGCGTGTTCGAATCCCACTGATGTTGTCTTAGTGATTACGCACCAATCAACTTTGGTGCTCCGAATATCAAGCACCATTGCCTATTATCAAACCCAAAACAATCACAAAGACAACATAAGTGGGATTTGAACACGCGCTATAGAGATTACCCTCATTTTGAAGATTCACTTTGGTTGGAAAAGAAATATAATTAGCAGACAGATTGCTAGGCACTGCAGAAATTTTTTTTACATAATTGCAAGTTTGAAAGCTCAAACAACAGTATTTCGGTGCTGTATGAATTTTTGTATTCGATTTGAACTTTTTATTATTTGGCACGGAAATTTTAACCAAATATTACGAAAATCTCATCTCCCAGATTTTTTATAAGCTGTAACAGCCATTTTTTTGATTTATCCGAAACTCCCATCAGGTTTTCAGAGCGTTCTGAGGTCATATGTTCTTGCTTACTGGGCGAAATAGAAGATGATTCCAGAACTCAACAAATCCGGAATTAATTTTAGAAAAACTGACCGGATTTACAAAACTTGCTTTCGAACGAACAATTCGGTTTCCTTGCTAAAACATCTCTGTTTCTTTTTTCTTGAAAATGGCTAAACAATTAATGTCGAAAAATCTAAATTTTTGAATTGATCTTTTAATAGTCTTAGTAGTCTTTAATTTGTATATACGGTAATATACGATATATTACATACGGTATATTATATACCTCACCGGTTTTTTTGTGTATACATTTAATAGGAATCAGGGGTGTCCCGGTTGTGTGTTTACAATGCGCGCCAGTCATTGGCCTGGTATACCAATTTGGTATACCAATTAACACAATAGCTGCGCCCACGCTCAAAAATGTCGCGAACCCGCAATTAACTCGATAAGGATTGTACTACCCACTTATAGGGCACCGCTACTAGCGTTGAAGTAATGAGGGCTCTGATAGGCTGTCCCTTCAACATGATAGAAAAAGATGACGACTCGTTTGCGTAAAACGTCGGTGCCCTCTGAGTTGGTAGTACAATACAAATCATGGAGAGGTTGCCCTGTGAGCGCCACTCGTTGACCCTTTGTCTACACGCATAGTTGATAAAATACCCCGCCCCCGCACGAAAAGCGACTAGGCAACTCATGCTCGCTGCTTCATGTATATGGTTTTCTTGTATGAATTTCATCACTGAGTCTAGTATATTAACTCGTAGACTCGATTTCCGGCAAGTAGTGACCATCTCACCATTAAATCGCATTTTACGATGCTTAAACATTAATGACAAGATCAGTTTATAAAGTTATCGATTAACTTGAAGACAAAAGACGTTTGGCGCTTTTTTTTTGGAAAATTTTTACTGTATTACAGTACTTATTTTTTTGCAAAAATTTTTTAATCACAAAATTAAACCTTTCATCGGTGATCCGAAAAAAATTCTAAGACATTTTTCCATTACATCAATAGCCCGAAAATGATCACGTGACGTATATTAAGGAATAAGGTTGGTAAAAGTAGTACGTTTTTTTCCAAAAATTGCTTAAATCAATTTTTGAAAGAGTGAAGTGGTTCTTTAGAAGTTTTTAAGACTTTTTTCCATTACACAAAGTCCAAAAGCGATCACGTGACCTTCAAATTAGGAATACGGTTTTGGTGAAAGTAAACAAATAGTGATCAAATTACGCCGAAAATTTTTTTGGGCCAATAAACACCTATTTAAGAGTTTTGAACATAAAATATTTTCCAAACACGGCACGTGATCTTATTTTTCAAGAAATAAGGATTATTATGACATATATTAAACCTTATTTTGGATTATTTCGTCACGTGATTTATTCAGACTGTCATGTAATGATAAAAGTCTTAAAAAGTTTGAAGTTGATCTCGGAATTTTTTTGACATAATTTGAGTACTTTTTCAAATTACTGTATATTGGTAATATTATTTTTTTTCTCAAAAGTTCTCAAATCATGCGAAAGACCCCTTAAAAAATCGTAACGAATTTCTAAGACTTCATTGCATTAAAGTATGGCTCCGGTTTAAATAGAGCATTTCCAGAAGTCAAAACTTATAATAACAATAAGATAACAAAATGAGAGCCTACGTGATCTCGCCTACGTGGAGCTCTCTTTTTATTTTTCAATGCAAGAAATTAGATTCCAAAATAATTTAAGAGTTTTATACTAGAGAATTTTGTAGAAAACATATAATATGTTTAGACAGACTGATAGAAAATCATTTGAAGTTTTATATGAGGTAATTGCAATATAATTAAGGTTTAATTTCATCTCATTATTGCACTTTTATAGTCGAGTCATATAAATTTGCAACTTTTTGTTTTCTTATCGCTTATTAAATGCCTTTAATTCGTTTAAAATTTTATTTGTTATTTACTTTGTAAAGCAAATTGGCTGAATATTATTTTTAAAGCTATTGAAATGAATGTTGATAATGAAAACTTTGCTTATATGCTCGATTATAAGAATGTCACTAGTTGCCGGAAATCGAGTCTGGGCTCACAGATTCATGTCTAAAGTCTACGAGTTAAATAACTTATTCACGAATGATTAATTTTTTCAGAGTTTTATTCGGCTTTATTACCAAAGAAAACATATTTTCAAACATACAGTTTGTCATATTTGAGCTAGCTAGGAAAGCTCTAGAATTCACCTGATCACACGGTTGATTATTGAAATAATCTTGTGATGATGTTATTTTGTTTCGTTTCGGAACAAATCAGCATGCGTATGATCAGTTACATTCTAAAGCTTTCCACGCTGGCAAAATATCACACAGTGCAATTAACTCCCGTAGTGGCCGACAATCTCTGGACCCGTAGTGTCTTTGCACCATCCGTGGTGTTGCGTTTGAATCAAGCATATTACCGAAGATTCATTATCAACATATATTTTTTCAATGATAATCATATTATTCAAAGAATTCTCTACAGTCCTATAAAAACATTTTGTGAAAAAAAATTATAAAAAGTCATCAAATGTGAATAAGAAAATTAAAAACTCTCTCATTTTCCCCGATTCTCACAAACAAGTGCATAAATAACCCGAATTTAGAGTTAATTTGACATTTTGAAATTTGAAATATTAAACCCTCACCAATTTGGGTATGTAATCTGCAAAAAAATTGAATGTTTTTATCACTATTCTCATGTAAAATAATATTTTTTAAGAATATGGATTATCTCGCGCATGAAAATAATTTATCAATTTCTCTTTTTTCTTTCGCCTACGCATTCTTATGTAATCACTATTTCGGAAGTTTTGACCTCTAGAAATGGTCTTTTTAAACCGGAGGCCATACTGTAATGCAATAAAAGTCTTAGAAATTCGTCACGATTCTTTTAAGGGGTCTTCCACGTGATTTGAGTACTTTTGAAAAAAAGGCATATTACAGTCATTTGAAAAGTACTCAAATTACGTCAACAAAATTCCAGGGTCAACTTCAAACGTTTTTAAGACTTTTTTCGCATTACACTAAAGTCCGAATAAAATCACGTGACGAATAAGTCAAAATTAATGTTCTGGGATATGTGGATAGCAGCGGAGGGTGCGGCGGGGGATTAGGGGTGACGGAGTAGTGGAAATCCGGGCTATAGGTGAAGGTTGTTGAGCGAAACACTTTTCCGGCGGGATAGACGGCGGCATAGACGTAGGCAAGATAGGGGTTTATTGTTTCCAACTTCGGAGGGGCAAAGAGAGGAGGTGAGCGTGGTGTGCGAGGAGAGAAGCCAAAATATAGGCAAGTTGAGAATTTGTTAGTGAAGGGAAGAGAGGCCGTGATGTGCGAAGGGTGTGATGTGTTTTAGTGGTTGGCTGTTTAGTGAGGGTAGCGGTGTGGTGCGGCAAGAGGGGTGCTCATCCCATAGTTTTTGTTCAAGATAGATTCGCAGGCAGGTTATTGTGAGGTCGAGAGGTTTTTTCACGATGAGGTATTTGAGTTTTGCTTTGTTTGAAAGTCAAGAGTGAGACAGTCTGTGGAGTATTGTCGGTGCGAGTGGTGGGAGTGCAGTGGACGGACAGTAGTGCTACAGACATTGTCGTTGTAGTGGGTGTATTCATGACCAATTGTAAGTTTCCGGTTGGTCGATAGATAGTTCCCCAGAGAGCGCGGAACTCGCGCATCAGTGAGTAAATATTTTTTCCAGACTATTTAATTTTCCGCAGTGGTATGCGTAATCATAATAATAAAAATTTCTGTGTCTTTTCAGAAGAACTACAGATGGATATGGCGTGTGTGTTGAGACGATCTCAGATGGGAGTTGTGGGAGTTGTTGTGTTTGAGTGTGGGAGGGTGGTGGTGGTCAGGAGCACAGAGTGGTGTTGAGAGAGTGTTTCGGTGGCGAGTTTCTCTCATAGTTAAGTGAGAGAGGGGTGTGAGAGAGAGTGTAGTGGTGAGAGAGAAGTGTGGTGTGTGTCAAGATAGTGTGGGAAGTGTGTGAAATGGTGGGGTCAGGGGGGTGGCAAGTTGGCCATTATTTTTTCTCCGGGAGAGAAAGAAATGGCCAAAGTGGTTAGGGCGTTGTGTTTGTTTTGGGCATGTTTGTTTCGGTGCGAGTCAAGACGGCGTGTCTGAGCCGACTGAGAAAAATAATGGCCCATTAAAAAAACTGAGGGCTAGTGAGATTTTTATTTTAAATATATTTGCGAAAAAATTCTAAGATTGCATTCTAGAAGTAAATTCAAATTACTGCGTGTGCATTAATCCGAAAGTAGTTCTCGGGTATTTTTCAAAACGTCACTTTTGCATGTTATAGATTAATAAAATGGAGCAAAAAACCAGCCTTAATTCTCACTGTGACATATTTGATAATAAATTATAAATCTAGACTTGTTTTTATTGACAATCAGAGCGTAATTTCTCCAGCCGTCGGGATGGGTGAATCCGGCTAATAGGTGAATCGGCAATAGGTGAAGAGTTTGAGGACAAACTTCACTATCGCCGGACCCGCTGTTATTAATCTTATTTTTGAAAAATATATCAGGTGACCTTTTTGGAAAATATTTGTCTTTAAAACTCTTAAATTAGGTGTTTGATGCCTAAAAAGATTTCTCGGGTCATGTATGACCAATATTGTGTACACTGGGTGTACCTTATCGTACGACCTTATCCGTAGATGTACCTATTTCCGTACGATTTTTGGTCGAGATGAATTTGTGTTATGAGCCTAACGCCTATATACAGACGTGTACTTTATCGTATTGTGCCTTATCCGGAAGATTTTTGGCGAGTGAGGTGTAACGGATAAAGGTACAACCCAGTGTAACTCGAACAAAAACCGTATTTCCTAATTTAAGGTCACGTGATCGGTTTTGGACTTTGGTGTAATGGAAAAAAGTCTTAAAACTTCTAAAGAACCACTTCACTTTTTTCAAAAATTGATTTAAGTAATTTTTGAAAAAAAGTACTAATTTCACAACCTTTTTCCTTGAATATACGGTCACGTGATCATTTTGGGGCTATGGTGTAATGAGAAAAAGTCTTAGAATTTTCTGATCCCGTCAAAGGCTTTTTTGATGATTTAATTTTTATTCAAAAATAGATACTCGTGTACAGTAAAATTTTCGAAAAAACGCAAACAACGTCATTACTCAAATAGTCGATCGATCACTTTGAATTTCATCATACAATGATTAGGGTCTAAATTGCGAGTGAAAGGCATTGCACGACGGATGGTGCAAAAGACACTACGGGAGTTAAAGGTAGGCCCGACAAAACTTTTTTTTCCTTATGATAGGTGTTTTTTTGATATGTTCTAGCCTAGAACTTCTAGGGACTCAAAATGAAAATGATCTATGCAAAAAAATTTTCAAACTTTCATTTTGCTTGGAATTTTCGAATTAAATTCATGAATAATTTAAAGCCGAATGAAAAAAAATATCAAAAAGCTGATGTTTGAAAAACAGGAAATAATTTTGTATTAAAATTTTTTTCTGGGTCAATTTCAGCACAGAAACTAAAAGTGCTCCAAAAATAAATGAAGTCTGCGTTAGTTGATTTTTTATGGAAATTTGACATAGAGTTTGCCGAGGAGAATTACAAAATATTGATTAAGACTTTCTATTACCAATCAGTGGAAAATTATTTCATCTTACGTTTTGACTTACCTAGGTATTTAGGTTACTTAGGTATTTATAATACATTTATCTAAAACACTGTTATTAAAAAAAACTGACCGACAATATAAATGATTGGAGAAAGGCAGTTTTAAGGAATTCTGCTGGCTATTCATGAAAATAAAAATTATTTTATGCTATACGTATAACTCATTTTATTTATTTCCAAGTCGGTCACTCTCTTTTGACGAAATCTCTCTTTTTGATGAATAAAGCGGTCTGATCAAAAATTGCCGTTATAGTAGAGTTAGTTAAAGAAATTATTTGTGAGAAGTTTATTTGTAAGACGTTTCTTGAACGACTGCAACCGATAATACCATTTTGTCTGAAAAGTGATTTTAAATTTGTATTCTTAAATTATAATCTTTGGCATTCTGCATTGATATATATATTATTCAAGTCCATATTCTTTATCGACGTTTCACTTTTATTTAATTTAGTATCTTCAGGATATTGTTTTAAAAGTCAAAGTCAAGTTAAACAGTTTCATACAAAAGAAATAAATCTAGAAAAAAAACTAGCAGATTTTATACTGTATATAGAACTTTTAAAATTGTTTTATTATTTAATAATATTTTTTGATTCCCAACAAATATACTCAATCAGACAAAAGTATTGATTAGAACACAGCACTGGGCAGTTATTGAGATAAAAAGACATTTCCTGGAGCCTAACATGAGGTAGTATCACGTGGTTTAATCAACATTGCTTTACAAACGTTTTTTTCTAAAATTAAAGATGAAAATTCTAGAATATGAAATTTTTTTTTTCGAAAATTTAACTCTTCAACTTGATCATAAACGAAAAATTCAAGGTAGATCTCATTAAAGTTTTATGTAAACAGCGTTCAAAGTAGAGCCTCTTGAAAGGCTCTCGTGCCTCGGCGGAACTTTTTTTCTATGCTTCAGTCATTCAAAATACACAAAAATTTCTCTCGATAAAACTTAACAACTTAATCTGGTATTTTTTCCCAGGACCCTCGTGACTATCTGAATGATGCAAAGTACGAGAATATGATTGAGTGGCAGCTCAAATTAACCAATTTCATTGGTTGATTCTAAAATTCAGGATGCTGATTGGCTGCAAGTGTCTCGCGCTTTTTGTATCTTTCAAATCGGCAGGATTTGTCTGCAAAGTTCTAAATTCGTTAACTTCTATTGCAGTAACATCAGAATGTTAAAAAGCTCTTGATGTGAAATTTTACCATATTTAGTGGGTTTATTCTGGCACCAAGATTTAATATTGATTAAGGTATAATTTTAATTAGCCTGATTTAGCCCATTTTGTTTGCTGGATTCGGCTTCCGGTGAGCGATTAAACCCTTAAAATTGTGATTATTCAAAATTAAATGCATCTGCTGTTAATCAGTGTAATTTCTCATTTTTTGAATAAATCAAACGGCCATACCACTGTTTACCACAGAAAATAAAATTTGAACTTTACATAAGTAGTAAAATGAACTTTTTCACAGAAAGTTTTGGTATTCAGTATCGTACAAGCTTATTCAAGGAAAACGATAAGACGTCAATAAAATTAACCAATCAGCTACAGTCGTTGACCCTTTACTTACCACTTAAAATTTCCACCAAAAAAACAAATAAATTTGAAATGTGAAAAACTTATTTTTTGAGAATAGTTTTTGATTGGACCATCAAAAATTATCACCACTTTAGTATCGTACCACTAAAGTATTGTTCCACAGTGTGGAATCCACACTCTTACTTTTGACTTACCTTAATCTTAATAGGATAAAACAATGACATTATGAACCATTATTTTGAATAGTCGTTTTAGAAAGAAATTTAAGTGTATGTTTTCTCAAAAGTTTTGTTAAATTGTTTCCAAAAAAACTTGTAAATTTGATAAAAAACAATTTGAAAAAAGACGATTGCAAAAGTCTAAAAAGCATTCTATTTATTATTTGGGGCTAGAGAGTTCCGAACCTGATAATTTTCGTACAATTTCCGAGTTAGTACACATTCAATTTTTTTTGTCAGATAACGCTTCTTAAAAATATACTAAAATTGACCTCTTTACTTTTTAGATGTATTTGTAATTACGGTTAGGCAATAAAGAAAGAAAATGGGGACGGGGGATTTCATGTGTCGAAATGAACGTGAGCTCTCATTAGTGGCTGTGAAAATTCTCGACCTGTTTAAATCAATAAAAATGGGTTTCTTCCAAAAATAAATTTCTGCATAAAAAAAGGGGAAAACGTGGAAAGCGGGACCACGGGATTGTTTGCATTAATTGGGTCTAAATGGTGATTGGTTAATTGGTAAAGTGTGGCGAATGAACATCTCATCGGATGTCACAAATTTTGCGCCACAATTATTAGCTCTATTCAAGGTGAAATAGAAAGGCGTGAAACCGCCACAGAAATTCATTTTAAACCAACTAGACATATCTGGCCAGAAAAAACGCTTTTTTGTCCGATTTAACTCGTAAAGAACGGCCAAAGTTTGAATTAATGACTCTCGGTTAATCATTGTTCAAAACTAATTAGATATTCAGAGTGAGATTATTACACACTATATTGACCTTATGTGACGATTTGAAATAAAGGATTTCGAAAGTAAAAAATGAGTATCGATTTTATTGGCCCATCTTTGTAGAAAAAATTTTTCTGGTCATTTTAAAACCAAGGATTTTTTTCGTTTTTGAAATTTTATCTAAAAAAAATTGATTTTAAGGTCAAATTTTCATAACATAAGTTATCCAGCTCTGAAATATGCAAAGTTAAGTATTTTTTGGTTTATAGCAAACTAATCACCTGGTCAACCACAATGACCGATCAAAGTTTAAGGGCAATTTCAAGGTCATCGAATTCATTTGCAAATACCACCGAAATAATCTTCAGGGTCGCTTTTCTTATAAAAGTATTAGCAACCATGGCTCAATTATATACTGAAAAGTCACTAGAGAGTAAAAACTGGTCTAAAGTCGAACCAAGGATTTTTTTGGTAGTCTTTTCAAGTCAATATGATGAACTTGAGGTTGACCTTCAAGTTTGACCAGTTTTTGCTCTCTAGCGACCTTTCAGTATATAATTGACACATGATTGCTTATACGTTCATTAGAAAGTCGACCCAAATGATTATTTTGATAGTATTTGCAAATGAATTCAATAATCTTGAAATTGACCTTCAACTTTGACCGGTCATTGTGGTTTACCGGATGATCGGTTTGCTTTGAATCGTTAAGCCCAAAACCGATAAATTCTTAACTCCTGTTTGCAGAAACAAAAAGTACGATAGCGCTAGATTTGCATCTTTTAGAGCTCGATAACTTATGTTATGAAAATTTGACTTTGAAATTAACTTTTTGGAAAATGTTTTAGAAACTTAAAAAATCCTACGTTTTAAAATGACCAAAAAAAATCTCTAAAAGATGAAATCGATAACTATTTTTTACTTTCGAAATTCCTTATTTCAGATCGTCATGTAAACATGATTCGAAATTTTTTTGTGTTGTTTGAGGGATTTATTAATAAAATTTATAAAATGAAATTATTCCGTTTTTTATTGTTTTTTAATCCCTATAAATTATAGACTAAAATGAAATTTGAAAATTCCAAAATGAGACATTTCTTAATTTCTTCAAGGATTATTTTCATCAATATTTCCAAGAAAAGCGTATCCGCCAGTCAGCTGCCTTTCTAAGTCAAATGGATAGCCAGGTGAAATCGAATAACTTCCTATCAGAGCCCGATTAAAAAATTGGTATATCATTATGAAATCAAATATTTTTATAAATTAAATGAAATAACTGGATTATAGGCTGAAATAAACGTGTTTTATTTTTCTAATACCACCTGACCATCGATCGAGAAAAAATCTAGTAAAATAAGCGTCACGGACCTGTTTTTCAATGTTACTAATTTATAAAAAACATAACGAGAATATTGATTTCTAATCAAAAATAATGTTTTCAAGCGAATTTAGAAATGAAATCGGGTTAATACGTCCAATATTATGTACATATTAGAACAATTAAATACAACATGAAACAGCGAAGGAATTTAATAGAACTAATTCTCCAAATAAGATAAACTCCCAAACTCGTGTCAGCCAACCTGGAATTTAATAAGATTTTAGCGAATTTGGATTCATTATTTGACTCAACCCGCCGTTTTCCAGATCTGAAGTAACCTGACAAAATCTACAAAAATACTGCGAAAAACGCCTTAGTCCTTAAATGACCTAAGGGGTTAATAGATAGACTAGGAAATTAATCAATAAGATTCGTTCAATATCTTTTTCCCAACCGAACTCCATCTCAAAAACGTTCACTATCTCTATAGCGCGTGTTCGAATCCGACTGATATTGTCTGAGTGATTGTCTTAGTAATTGCTTGAGTGATTAAACACTGATAAAATTTAGTGGTCCCATTATCAAGACTCTTGCCTATAATCATACTCAAGACAATCACTCAGACAACATCAGTGGGATTCGAACACGCGCTATATAGATAGTTAACGTTTTTGAGATGGAGTTCCGTTGGGAAAAAGACTTTTTTGAACATTTTCGTAATATATTGAGTAAGTTAACTTAGTAAGTAAACATACAAATTGAAATTTGCAAAATAATTTAAGGAAATATAATTTTCAAAAAAAAAACTTTTAATTATATGAAAAAACTTCTGAGTTCATACATAATTGTGAAATTAAAAACAATTACATAAGTTTAAAAATCAATAGAATAACTATTAATATCGAAAATTGATGAAAAAAGGTACCATTAATTTCTAAAATCATTAAAATATAATTAATTTCGAAATTGAATAGAGATAGCTTATGTATTTTATAAAGAGATAAAAATTAATTCAATTTCATAAATAAATTAATACGATTAATTTTAAAAATAAATAAAAAGCCATTTTTAAATTAGTAAAATAACTATTTATTTCGAAAATTAAAAAAAACTTCCAATTTTAATTTGTTACATTAAATTTAGAGTTTTCAAATATCTTTAAATTCAATAAAATAAATTAAAAATAAAATCGAAACGTTAGAAAAAAATTATGATAAGAACTTTTGATTTTTTAAACAGATAACAGTTATTTTATTGTAAATAAAATACAATTAATCCACATCCTGTTCATTATCGGCTGGAAGTTATGATGTCAAAAGACTCTCTTTCGCTTTATTATCCTCGCTATACTCTCCTGAATTAGGAGTCCTAATGTCGCGCGAGCGTCCCCAGTGGTCTCAACCTAGCCCTAGTCATAGGGGCAGAAACAATACAGTTGTAAGTGTGTGACCTAACAATTAACAAAACGAAGTGACAAAAATTTAAAAAAATAGTGGCTGGATTGTTCTGAAACTTATGGAGGGTAAATAATGTCCTATTTTTTGACGTAGGCTGATTGGTTGAAGAGTACAGTTGCTCGAAAGTCATTTTTACCCAGGAATGAAGCTGGAGGGTGAAATAAGACAAGAACACATGCTTTTGTTGTTTTGACAAAATCAGAAAAGGGCCATTTAGGGCAAGGTTGTAAAAGGGATCATTCCCTACTGGATTTTCTATCCTCATCCCCATTTTTTGCTTATCTTTTGCTCACACCTACACAAAAAGGGGATGAATAACTCACGAAAAACCATCTCTTTAACAACCCTGATTCAGGGTACTGTTGATAATTTATTTTGATAACTCGTATTGGAAAGCCTCAAAAAGCTTGTCTAGGTTAGGCCTCGGCAAGCCAGTGACATGTAACTGGCTTGACTTGGCTTGACATTTTTTTTAAATTGGTTTTAAAAAAACGACAACCCGACAGAGCCAGTATTTTCCATAATTATAACTTTTCATATCCTCTTAATTTGTAAACTCCCCCCTGAAAACTAATAATCTAATTAAGGGCCTCGATTTTGACAGATTTGCACTTTTTCAATTTTTCTAGTCTTGATGGGAAACTTTTTGCCACTTCAACATTTTCGTAAAAAACTTTTTCGAATACAAGTTGCCCACTTTTGAGCTATGGTTGTATAAATCTGAATTTTCTTCAGATTGATTATTTTTACTTTATAAATCGTCTCTGAAACCTAACACTCAAAAAACGCCGCGTTTGCTTACTTTAGGTGTCTAAATTACAGTAAAATTTAATTTCCTTATTTTAAGTAAGTCAGGAATCAAAAAATACGGTCCTGTCGACCATCGAAAAATTTTCATTATTTAATTTTTAACAATTTGTAAGTCGAAAATCGAAAAAATTTAACATTTTCGAAAAAAAAGACGAAAAAAATCGAATTTAGCACATCGAAAAGAAAAATATTTTTTTTCATGGTCTAATTTATTAAATTTAAAATGGTCGACACTGTCCGACTCGACAGGTCGGCTTACAAATGAGCAAGTCTGCGTGTAATAAATTTTTTTTTGAAGTCTTGATTAGAAGAGGGCTTAACTTGAATTTCGCGGCAAACCGTATTTTCATTCAAAAAAAGTAATCAATTCAGAGTATAAACAAGAGCGAAGGAAAAACAAAACTTAGACATGTTTAAATTTAGTGAAAGTAGGCCATTCTAAATCATTTTCATGCTACAGGATTGCAGACAAAATTAGTTGAAACAATTTTTGACCAGAAATAAGGGAAATCTTTCAAAAAATTTCCAAAAAGTTTCGACCAAAAAATCTCAAAAAAGGTGTCCAAATGATTTTTCAAATAGCATATAAAAAATATGTGGTCACCTTGATAATGTTCGGAACTTTTCTCAAAAATTTCTCATAATTTGTCGAACTCGGAAAGTTTAATTCGAACTCAAAATTTTCTTTCAAAGCAATAATTTGAAAATTCTGTAGTTACAAAAGTTGCCTAGATTATGAAACATCATTTTGATAGTATATGGAGAAGAATATATAAACCCAGTAAAAAGTTTTTCATCAAGAGCCCATATCCGCGGATATCCGTATCTGTCAAAATGCACCGAGGCCCTTAACATGAATATAATCAGTGATCTTTGTCGATTTTTCTATTATGATATTTATAGTTAGAAATCGTGAACGTATTTTTTTGGGGCATTTGAATTCAGATATATATTTTTAATTATTTTTCTCCAGCGAAACACAAAACAATCTTTGTGCCAAATGAAGCTAGAATTTATAGTTTTGTCGGGACCATAATCGTAACGGTACGCTTATTTTGAATATATTATAGTTGAAAGTTTTTGATACCGTCTCCAGAAAACAGTTGATCGTGTATATTTTCAAAGAACCAAATCAGCAATAAAAAAAATATATTTCAGGAAACTGAATAAATCATTAAATACCGCACTGGCGCCACATGTGGTAATCCCAGACTTAAAGTTTATCATAATACGATGAATCGAATGAGCTAACTCTCTAGCAGAGGTCCGCACATTTCACAATTTGTTTTCATCACATCGGTAATCACCTAAAAATTTGGTCGGAAAATTGGTTCGGTTTTTTTGTAAATAGTCGTTTTTCGTTGATTTTTATCTGAATATACCCTTTTTACACCGAGTTGATGTCATCGACTCAAATTAAAAAAATTGAAAACTGGCGAAGCTAGCGAGCTAAAATTCAAAAATACAGTTTTTAATTCTTCAATATAACTATTGAATAAGATCGGACGCTTTGTCAGAAAAGTTAGATCGGATCGAATTTTGTCGAAATTATATTTTGAAAGAGCTATGAAATAAAAATCATTTTATATACATTTTGTAATTATGATGAATTTAATCTTAATCATCTGATCTTTCAAAAATATACAAATTATATCATCTAAAACTCTCGAAATTTAAAATCTAACATTTATACAGCATGAGTTTTCTCGTTGACCGCGCTTTTCATTCTGCAAAAACGAACCAATCAAATACAGTTATTCCGAATATTGACCAATCATCGAGTGTTTTTGCAAAATTTAAAACCGCGGTCAACGAGAAAACTTAGGCTGTACATTTTACTTTGTATTCATTTTACTATCGACCTTAATTAAGTACTTAATTGTGATAAATTAAGAAAATTATATTTCTTACCATAAATCACGAAAAAATTGACAATGAATTCGATATAAAAAATCCCGAGAAATTGGAAGGGTTAAAATTAAATGGTAAAATTGACATTCAATTCAGAAATCGTTACCGCGTTAACTTGACAGGAACATACCCTTTTTACAACTCAAGTTAACCCTCAAATATAATTCGAAATTATCACACTGATTTCAGATTTGAATTTCAAATTTTGAACATGGCATGAAAAATTGAAAAAAGCCTCAACTTCCGATTTTAGACCTATTGAAATATACGCCTAATTAAAAATATGATTAATTTAGGGCTTTTAATCACTTAATTTCAAAGGCATAATATGTATAAAGAAAACACGTGCTTTCGCGCACTTGTGGTCACGATGATTTTTGATTAGGCTGTTCCTTGAAATTCGTTAGGGGTTTTATCGGCTAGCTATATATTTGCTGACCTAGGAGTGATAGAGAGCTCATTTTTTCAAGTTTGGAATCAGCGTGGTTTCTGAACTTATACTTGATCAAAAATATTAAAATTCACAAAAATATTTGGAAATTTTTTTGAGTGTTTATAATACCATTTTCAGAGAACTTATTTGTTAGGTGCTGTTCCAAACTTTATCTGATTACAAAAAGATAAACAATTGATTTTTGAATCGTGAATCACGATTCGTGATCCTCGGAGTTATGGAATGAAGTTTTAAGTTCGAAAACACTTTTTTATCGGAATTGTCGCGAAAAAGTTCGGTTGATGCTAGAATAGTTATGTGTGTAACATGACAAAAAATATCAGTTTTCCATAGCCAAAATAGCAAAAACGACCTTTACACAATTTTTAGGCCGGTGCGGTCCAAGATACCGTGGAATCCAGAACACGGGTGGTAGCAGAGAGAAACTTTACCTAACTTGTTATGAGGCAGCAAAGGTATTTTGCCTGAAAGTAATGAGCGGGACGTGATATTGAAATGACTTAATTATTTTAACTCTCACCTGCGCCGCTGCGACTTTCAACCCATAAATCAAACAACTGATATTAAGCAAAATTAATTGGCAATAATTACTTATGAGCACAAAGCTTTTTTGTCATATTTCTCAGCAGGCTTATATCAGCTGACATAACATCCGCCAGATGAAAATTTAAAGATATAAAGAAATTTTTTCTAATTTATAAATTATAATTTGATAATGAGTCGTCAACTGAGTACTACAACGCAATTTATGAAAACAAATAGTAATTGGCAAACTTATAGGTCAAATGTTTTTTTATATTGTTAAAGAGCTCAAAATTTTGCTCTCATTTTTTTACACCAAATTTGTCATCACGAGCAGATTCTAGAACTGTTTCTGAAATTTTTATATTTTGCTTAATTCTCAAGTTATAAGTTCTATAAATTTATAAAGGTAAAATTTAAAATCGAAATTGCTGTAGTTTTCGTTACCACTCCTCATTTCTGGTTCAAAAATTTTCAAACTAATTTTGAAAATATTAGGAATGCCTACTTTCATTATATTTAAACATGTCTACGTTTTGTTTCTTCGCTCTTGTTTATACTCTGAATCATACTTTTTTG
>SCLH01000628.1:11414-33792 GCA_004367855.1 Oikopleura vanhoeffeni
AAAAGATGAACAGAATTCAAAAATTGAATTATTTTAGCGCGAAATTAGATTTCAATATTTTTGCGACATTACAGTTTTTTCAGTTCAAGCGCGTTTTTTGCGAAACTAAGTAATCGAACCTAAGATAAGTACTTAATTGATTCAGTTTTCATTGCGATCTTTTATATTTGAAAATTTTTAAGAAAAATGAATATATATTTATACAAAAAAAAAAAAAAAAAAAAAAAAAAAAAAAAAAAAAAAAAAAAAAAAAAAAAAAAAAAAAAAAAAAAATCGCGATTTTTTGAAAAATACCGTTATTTAAAACATTTGATTATGTCTTTTTCGCTTATCAAAACTTTTTAATTCACCATATAAATCAAAATTATATAAATTTTCAAATCTTTTATTAAGAAATATTTCAAAAATTTGAAACTTTCAATCAAATAATAAAATATTTTCATTAAAAAGGTGTTTTAAAATAAAATCTAAAATTAAATTTGATTTAAACTTTAATAAAAAGTTTTAAAATAAATTTTTCAGCAATGTAATATCCTACCTGCGCTGTTGGAGTGGCAAAATGTAGCTCGTCGTTCGTTTTTTGAAGCCTATAAACACCATTGGGCAAATTGTCTTCAAGATNTAAGCGGGATTTTCTACAGCAAATTTAGTTTTCAAGTACTCTACAGTACAAGTTCTATTTCCTGTACTAAATTCGGAATTCATAAAATCTTCAAACCAGCGGAGAATTTCTGTTCCTTCAAAGTTATTATACTGCCGTTCTTGAATTTTGATATTATTTCTGTTATTTCCGCAAATTGTATTTAGGTAATCAATTTTTTTAGGGTTCTTGTATGTTTTTTTCTGCATTTTCTTCGAATTATTATTTCTATGCGGCAGAAATTTGGCATTATTTTTCCACAGTATCTTTTTGACTTGGCCTGCTAAAGTCCTTTTATCGATGGTGACTCTCTTTTTTTTATTCCGTTCTTTATGTGTTTTTAATTGATAATGTTTCACCAAATTGTTGCTGAGTTTTTTCTAGAAAAAATATTGAAGGTGTCGAATATAAAAAAACTATAGTGAAGTCCGTTTAACAGGACGCACCCTATCAATATTAAAAGTACTGTCCAGCGAAAAGTACAAGACTGTTCCAAAAAAATATGATTTGATATGCTACATATAATATGTAACATATGTTACATACGTATCATACTATGACATCTTTTTATGCTAAATGAAGTACTTTTCGCTGGAGAGTACTTTTAATATTGATAGGGTGCTTCCTGTTAAACGGACTTCACTGTAGCGTGTTATTAATTTGAAAGATTTGCTTCAAACGTATATCACATTATTTCCTCTCTCCGTGGTAAAATGCATACTCATGTCAGACGGCAAATTTTTATAATATCTCGAAATTTTGATACACTCATTGTCGGTATTTTCGGCGGTGACTCGTGCAACTGACGTGCTGAAAAAAGCTCCACTGAAAAAAAATACTGCCATTATAAATGACAATAAAAATTAGGTTTTAAATAGTAATATAAGTTTGTAAAATTTGAAATAGACGGGAAATAGCGCCAAAATTCATCGGGTCTGATTCTTAGATTCCGACAAAAAACTATTTTCGTTAGCATGTATATGTCCTGTATCTCGTTTAAACCGGTCAAAATTCATGATATCAGTTTACGAAACTTTCGAAGGGATATCAATTACGGGGCCCAGGTCATTTTTTAAAACTTTTTTAGACTCATCCGATCAAGTTCTTAGATCTGAGCACAAATATTTGTGAAAATAAATCAAAAAAGGGTCCGAATCAGGCATTGTTTCAATGTTTAACAAAAACTGATAATTAAATTCCAGTAATCTCAGAAAAAAATCTAAAAATGGTCAGATTCGGACCAAGTTTTTAAATTAACTAGATATTTTTGCGCAGTTTGAGTTATCAAACAATGACCAGGGCCCCCGTAATTGATTTACAACTTCCAGCTAACTTTACAGATAGCTTCTATAGGAAAAATTTTGTTGACGTTTTTTTGTCAGATGACACCACTACGGTCTTAAATTAAAAATTTTGCTTAATCGAACGTAATCCTTCGTTTTGCTTACTCACTCCGCGTAATAACCGCGTGACCAATCAAATCACACGATTTTTTAATAAGTTGACAAACGAGTGATTTGATTGGTCACTGATCATTTACGACATCACAGTTATGACGCGTAGTGAGCAAGCAAGAGAAATCACAATATATCGAAAAGGAATGAGGATCTTATTATGATAAAGGACGCTGATTATTTTTTGTGCCACGTGACACCATAACGGTGTCAACTTACACAATTTCGTTTATATTGAATATAATAAATTATAACCCGCCATATTAAGGGTCCTACCTTATTGGCTTGAGTAATTTTTTTCTGGTTATTCGCCCTTTTATTTTGAAAATTCGATTGTTCGAAATTCCGCAGTCTTGTATCTTCATGGAATGAATTCGAAAATGATGACGGTGGCAAATTATTCTTGCATTTGTATTTTGAATATTTGAATAATTTTGCATTCGAACATTGGTGAATAAATTTTCCATCCACCACAAATCTGCTACTAGTCCGCAAAAATGACCAAACCAAACTTTCAATTAGACGAGCATGTTGCGGCCACTTTGAACAAAAAGTTTGTTTCAAATTTATCCAGAGACATTTATTAGTTTTTTTGAATGAATCATGCATATAATCTTCGAATATTTTTCTGGGCTCCATTTTTTCTTTCAGTTCATTCGAGCTGTCACCGGTCAAGTCTAACGAATTTTAAAAATTAAAATATTACAATAAAATATTGTATACAATATGAATATAAATATTGTGGTGGCAGTTGTTACTGATTGACCGGTTGAATTGAAAAAATGTAGATTCTAAGAATGGTGTGTAGCGCTTTCGAGCCAATCATCCCGTCAAGTGAAATTTACGAAGCAAAAATAACGTCAAAACTAAGCTACTCTAGCAACGCGATGGTCCTGCGTTCGAATCTAAGAAGCCACGTATATGGTTATCTGTATTTACTATTTATTAGAGTTATTTCTGTATTGTTAGATCGTCAAAATAAACACAGATTCTAAGAAAACCGTTTCGTTATTAGTTCTACGTTTTGTGAGAATTTTTTGAGAATTTTTTTTGAAATTTGACACCCCTTAAAATTTATTAAAAAAATGTAATTTAAACCCATTAAAAAGTGTCATATGACAAAAAATTTGTTTTTCAAACATTTCCTCTCTACAAACGAATCAGGATGTATATTTTCTGGTCAACCGGTCTTCCAGATTAAAACATGAACAAAACAAGTATAGAGTTATAAAAAAAGTTACCCAAGTGTATTCGAGGGTCAATGATTAAGAACATGTCAATTATTTCGCCGATTCTTTATTCAGTTTACCGGTAATCAGGCAGTTTCATCACTTGAATACGGTGGAAAATGCACTGAGTGTACATACGGTTTTAGATACAAAATCAGTTACCACAAGCAAACCGTGATCGACAAAATAAAATAGTAATTCATCCTCAGAAGTAATTGTAATTTTTAAATCGTTGAAATTCACGTGTAAATGTAGGATAGACAAAAGCTTGGCCATAAATTACGCTGATTGTCAATTCAAAAATAGGGCCAGTTTGAATGAGCAAATATTTACAGTCAGCCGAATTTTTAGGCGATATAATATACCTTGAAAGGTGAATCGATAAAAAATAGACTTTTTATAAAATTGAAACATGGAGTTTGCCCATTTTCAAAAACGGACTGGTCATATGGAAGGGGGTATCGTAGAACAGCCTTTTCCGGACAACAGCCTTTCTTGTACAACTGCCATACCGTTGTCCTGCAGGGGCCGTTGTACGACAAGGCCGTCTTCCTACAGGGGCCGTTGTCCTACATGAACCGTTGTACGGCAAGGCCGTTGTCCTACAGTTGCCGTTGTATGGCAAGGCCGTTGTCCTACAGGGGCCGTTGTCCCACAAAAAGCCGTTGTCCGAAAAATGCCGTTCTACGACACCCCCAAAAATTTGAGGAGTTCAGTTATTAAGAACGTCTTCTAGTTATTTATAAAAACGGAGTTTGTCTGCTTTTTGTAAATCTTATCATATTTATTTTTGAGTTCATTATAAAATTGAGGATATTTTAAAATAATTTTATGAAATGAAAAATTTGTTTTCAACGGGCATTTTCGATCAATTAATCTCAATATTTAAAAAATCTATCGATCTATTTTAAAATTTTTGTCCTCCTGCTTTCTCAAAAAGTGCATTAAACTAAGCACAAGGTAAGATTGGAGCTTGCAAGGGTTAAAGATAAAAGAAAATGTTGTCAGAAAAGAACAAAAAAAATTAAAGCTCAGCTAAAGTAGTCATTGTTAAAGTAGCCATTTATATTTCGTTTAATTCCATGATTTCCAATTTTACAATAATTTTGGGTTCTCCGGAGGAATAACTCCAATAATGCACAAAAGTGATAAAGATCATCAGGATATTCTACAGCGAACTTTTGCGCCAAATAAATTAATGACAATGATTGTAAATTCGTGAATGAATGGTCCATGAAATCCTCGAATAATAATGGTTTCTCAAGCATTGAACCATGGTCATAATTCACGCGAATATCATCACCAGCTCTTAAAGCGTGTTACAAAATGACCGTTTTTTCTAATTTTTGATTTTGGGTATTTCATTCAAATTATGGGCACAATCAGGTATTGTTTTAAATACGACAAATATTTGACATTAAACAACTAACGGTTCTAGGGACAAAAAGTCGGTGTCTAGTGTACCGCAGCGTGCTTAGTGTACCCAAATTGGTCTGAATTAAAAAATTTATCTATGCCAATTTGGGTACACTTAGCATGATATGGTTCTAACTATCATTTTTTCGTAAAATAGTTTTTTTAATTCGTAACAACTGGAAAGTAGTTCATATCCCTTTATCACACTTTGGTTAGAATNTTTATTGCGGATAATCTTTCCATACTCGAAATTTGTTTTTGAAATATATTAAACAAGTAATAAGCAAGTTAACAAAAATATTTTTTTTCAGTTTCACGAAAAATGTTTCAGTTAATTTGACTTTGTACGGTATTTAGTTTTGTCTATTTTCTAATGAATTGTATAACTTTGCATGTCACTTCTGCGAGTTATTAGCTGTTGGAGAGAAATTGAAAGTTTTCAAGATTGTTTTTGTCAATCGTTTCACGAGTTTTATTCTCATTCAAAAATAAATAAATCTCTACAATAATTATAAACAGCGTTCACGGAAAAATATTTTTCTTCATTTTTACGTTTGAAAATTCCGAACAAAAAATATCGGATCCGTATAAATGAACACGACCCTATTATTTCGAGCAAAAAAGTTGTACATGTTAAATATTTTCGAGCCAAATAATAAGACGATCGTGTTCACTTATACCGTCCCCAAAAATATAGACCATTTTAAAGAAATGATAAATACCCAGCAATTACAACAATTGACATATAAAAACTCTTCAATCATAAGTTTTTTCAAATCCCTTACACATGAATAATTTTTTATCATGTTTTGCAATTTTTAACGGAAAAATTTTCGCTGTCACAGTCGGATATCCCTTTATCACTTTTTGGGTAGAATGCGTAGCCACTACTTTTTAACGTGTGATTTTAACGTTGTGGCTACACATTCTAACCAATAAGTGATAAAGAGATATGTAACCGTAAAATAGGTCACAGTGTTAATAATTTGAAAAAACTTAGGCTCTTTTTCAAATTATTGTCGCACCAAAAACGAACATGTTCAAATTTCAGCATTTGTTCTCTGAAGATGCAATAAAGCAAAATGTTAAAAAAATTTTTTATCTATTCAAAAATAAACTATATTTTATGTCTTAAAAACTCTATTAAGCGTATAGATTTTCGTTCAGTTCCCTCTCTTTCATACTTTATATAAGACATTCAGTTAAGATTTTTATAGTTATCTGAAAGTCAACTCGAGCCATTTTGTTAATGAAAGCATAACCATTACCATTGAGATGGAGGGCATTTTAATTTAACCTTGTTTTGATTCAAGAATTAAATTGTAAACAATTGAAATATGGTTGTGTTGATATTACACACATTGTCATAAATACACTTTCATAATTCTATCAATGCGAAAATAAAATTTTCAAAACATTTAGAACATAGACTATGTTACTGTTACATTGTTACATATTCTAAAAAATTCATAGGAAATATTAAATATTTTCAGCTCACACGTTTCTTTTGTTAAAGATAGACTTTTTTTAAACGTTAAAAATTTCCGACGAAAATAGTATACCACGTTGAGAACCACATGGTGTTAACAATGATATCACGAAAAATTCACCAAAAAAAAATTATTGGATGACTTGAAGGATTTCGGGCACAAACTTGACTACCAAAGGTATCTATTCGCATAACGAGAGAGTATTATATTCCCAATTTACACATTTGTAAATAATGGTTATAAAGAATAGTATCATTGGATTCCATTTGAAATTCTTTATATGTTTCGATAAGTTAGATAAAGCGTATATCCGGCTCTGAAAGCGACGATATCGGATTTAGTACTACGTTTTACTTTTGGTTTCTTCGCCACTTGAAATTCAGGCGGTACACTTTTTATTAAATATTTTTAGATTATTTGCCAAGATGTTCAGCGTCCGAATATTGTTGTTATTGTTGCTGACGATATGGGAAAACATGATCTAAACTACAAAGGCGCAGAAATTCAAACTCCAAATCTTGATGCCTTAGCAAATAGTGGAGTGAGATGGGAAAATTATTATGTCCAGCCAGTTTGTAGTCCCACAAGAGGATCTCTTATGACTGGTCGATATCCTTTCAGGTAAACTTTCAACCTGATAATTTCAAATTATTTTTTGATCTTACTTCGGGGCTAGTTATTATGTTTTCAACGGTATTTCGGAATTATATTTCCAGATAGTATCATCTTTACCAAAATTGATAAATTTTCAGCAAAAGATTATAAACAAACGTTAACCAAAAACCGTGGAAAAACTTTCGAAAACCTATCAAGAAGCATGCTTTTTTAGCAGTGCTAAACTGTGCTATTTTTTGATTGAGATTTTATTAAAGTTTTAACATTTCGATTAGGCATAAAAGTAGTATAAAAATGAACTGTATCAGCTTATTGCATTAAAAGCTCAACTGTTTTTCTGATTTTTAGAAAATTGAACACCCATTTATACCATTTCAAAAAAAAAGAAAAAAATCCAATACAATTCTTTTGCTAATAATTCATATTTAAATAAACTTTTCTAAATCTGAGTTTTAATTTAAAACTGATTATGCTTGTTAAATGGACAATCACATCGTGTGCACCCGTATAATATCCCTTTATCACACTTTTGTTAATATCCCGGCCTGACTACATAGAAACTTTATTGAAAGTCACTTCACTATAGCTGAAAAAAACCTTCTTAACAAACACACCAGAAAAGTTTGTGAAGGAATGCTTATCTGCCTAGAAAAGCCCTTTATTAACGTCCAGAAAGAACATACAATTTTCAATTTTATTTGTCCATGCTTTCTGTGCGAAATTGAAGACACTTCTATAATTTAACAAATCTGGCATTAATTTCGCAAGAACTGAGGCCGGATTTGCGAAATTGCTTTTCGAACCAAAAATAAGTTTCTGCGTTAAAAAACTTTTTTGATTTCTTCATTCTTGATAATAACTATACCATAAATGTCACAACGTCGAAATAAAACAATTTTAAAATTGACCTCAAATATATTACAATGTCTCAAAAAACAACAAAAAACTACATTAAAACACCACGTTTGCTAATTACGGCCGAAATATTAACAAAAGTCTGATAAAGGAGCTTATGGGTAAAAATATTCGTTAGCTTTTTTCAGTTATTACTATTTATTATTTAAGAATTCTAACAATTTGTGTTCAGGTTAGGTCTTCAGCATGAAAATTTAGTTGGATATCGACCAAATGGGCTTCCGCTAGACGAGGTTAACTATCAATCAGGGAATAGGTTTCAAATCAAAAAAGGATTCAGAATTTAATTTGGAGTTTTTGTTAAAAAATTACCAAACTCTTAATTCTTAACCTTTTTTTGAAAATAAATGTTTCGTTAACACTTATTTAAGAAAATAATGCCACAATATTTCAAAGAATGTGGGTATAAAACGTCCATGATTGGCAAATGGCAACTTGGGTTTTTCAAGGAACAATATTTACCGTGGAACAGAGGATTTGATGATTTTTTTGGCCAGCTTTTGGGAGGGCAAGATTATTATAGCAGAAGAAAATGCTTGAAGCCAGGAATAAAAATGAAGATCATGTTTTAAGAATAATTTTTATATTTATGAAATTTATTTTATTTTTGGCTGCGGTCCAAGGGTCAGTGTCCAAATCTGCTGATAACAATAAAAACAATTTGAACGATTTTTCTCATTTTGTACGAATTTTTCAAAGTAAAAAGTGAAGTATTTCATATGTGCAGATTAAAATATGTTTTTGAAATTTTTTCACAAGTAACTAAAAATGGTTAAGTCAAATTTTTTCAATTAAATTTGATACAAAAATATTCAAACTTAGTGTTAAAAAAATAATATTTATACGTTTGATTGTTTTGCTTTAGATCTTCTTAAATTTCTATCACAACCGATGAAATTTCATCTGCAGAAATTTAAAAATTGGGGATTTCGAAAAATGGTTTTTATTGATTACGAAAATGCAGAAAACAACATTTCATTTATTCTTATTACTTTGATTTAAGTTACTGCTTTTTTGAATTTGGAAGGTCGTTTTAGTGGCAAGAAATGCTGCCACCTCATTGCGGCCAAAAATGAAAACTCTAGCAGTAGATCGAAAATGACATTGATTTATTTACTTGATTTCTAGAGTTGATAAAAGTTCAAACAAAATTTTTATAGATATTTGTTATTCGCCGATTAATTTCATGGGATCCAGAGAAAAAATAATAAGAACCAGAGCAGAATTTTCAAATTATATTGATCAATGATTTTTGCCCTTTGATAAAGACTGACAAGTATGTTTACAGAAAAATAAACATAATCGGACATGAATTATGTAGAAAGTCCGAATCAGGTCTTGTCTGAGCTCAAAGTTTTTAAGGAATCTCCTGAATTGCCAAAAAATTTTCGAAGGATGAAAATATGGGTTTGGCGCCATGAATTATCATTTTGTACACATACTTTCCAATGCCGTCTCCAGAAATAGCTTAACATTCGATCTTCTGGGAGTTCATAAACAGCGATCCTGATCGGTCCAAATTTCCACCAATCAGAATTTCACTCAGTCCAAAACTTGATAAAGGTCCGAGTTGCTCGAGAGTAATAAAGCTGAAATTTGTGAATTCCAGCGATTCTTATTTGAAAAAAGACGTAACTTAGTGAAAATGATATATTGTAATATTTTTTTATAGAATAAGTTATTCTGAATAACTAAATAAAATTCAGTTAAAAAGTCGTTTTTTTCTCAAATTTGTTTCGATTAAAATTTCAACCAATCAGTTTTAGCTTTCAAAATGTCACTTAAATGAAAGGTTATATATCATGTTAAATTTTCAATTATATGAATGTCGTAAGGGACAATATAAAGTCAACATTCTTGGCAAAAACGAAGGATCCCAAGCATGTTCACCATTCGATTTTGAGCTAAAATCGACCAATTTTGAACAAATTTTGAAAGGTACGATTGTATCTAGAATTTGATTGCGCGTGAAGTGATGAGCATATTTATTTTAAAAAAATATTTTTTTTGGCAGTAATATCGAAATTTAACCTGAAAAGAGGGTTTTTGAAGTGAAAACCAATCAACCAAGGTTTTCCAAGGCTGATGTTCTAAAACCGTACATAACTAAGTCCAACAAGGCGGTTAATTTGATAATAGAATATTTTTTGTCCGATCAAACAGGCACCCCCTTTTTCTCACTTTTACGGTTTTGTCTCAAAAAATCGAGGTTTGAAAGCCAAAAAATCATAACTTTCGAAATTTTTATTTTTCCACAAAAAGTGTGTCAATTCCATTAATAAGTGGCGTTGACTAAAAAACTACCAATGCGTCATTTGTTTAAAAATAATTAAATACTGAGAGTACGAAAATCGCTATATTTTGATCACGTGACGACCAAATTTCATTTTCATTTTTTTTCTCATTCTCCCATATAATATTGACTCCCAAGAAGTTTCAGAACAAACCACCCATTATTTCTATAAATCGATATCAATGGTGTACATGCTAAGAATCCCTCATTTACAAATTTGACACGTAGCTTTTTGTTAAAAGAATTGGTCAAACATTGAACAAAAATAAAAACACCTGAATATTAAAAAAATTCAGTTCATTTTTGTCATATACGTGAGTGTCCTGCAATTTGAAATTTTTTTATATCTCGACGCATTTTTTATTCCGAAAAGGTTCGAAATCATGGAAATTTATGTGGATTTGATCTTCGAACTCAAGATGGTCCTGTTCGAGATTATTCAAAGAAATATCAACCCTTTTTATATGCTGACAAAGCGGTTGAAAAATTTCATTCACACAACAAATCAGAACCGCTTTTCACATACATTGCGTTTCAATCAGTACATAGTCCTATGCAAGCACCTTGGGAATATATGAGCATATATAAAGATAATCGAAATATGAACAGGTACACATTTTATTCAACATTTATAATAAATAAGCTGCCTTTATCCCGTAAAATGGCAGCAATTATCAAAAAAAATTAAAATGAGCTGTTCAACCCGTGTACTCAGCCCATTGGCACTGATTGGTCATTAGCGCCATCGATCGTATATGTTTTGACACTTAAATAAACGAGCTTATATTTTATTGAGTACAGGAGCGCTTAAAGTTAATGTGCTGAAATTTACCCATTAGTAACTTTGGAAATTTTTTTTCTATTTAATATCTTCCTCAAATACTAGAAATAAAATTTATGGAACAGAATAAACAAAAAAATTTAAGTTTCTCACCTCATAAATACAGTATATTTTCTGTTCTAATTTGAAAAATATTTCATCTTAAAACTAACAAAATCACTGTATTCGAAAGAAAAAATTAAAAATAATACAATTAGCATATCGAGAACGAAACTCAAATATATCACGTGATATTATTCAAGTTCTATTTGAATCATGTGACGTGAAGGTGAGCTGAGAAGTCAGTCGAGATTTCCCTACAAAAACCTTCTCGAAGGTTCTATTTTGGAAATCCGGATTCAAAACATATTATTAGGGTAGTATAACACTATTGAATGATCTAACCTACGCAACGGTGGATGACATTCTCAATATCAGCAAAGTATGTTAAAAAGAGCTCCGAAACGCTGAATTTGCTATTCTGACTTTATAAAAATTTAACGTTAATGTTTGATGTTTAAAGTTTTAATTTAACTTGAGCGTTTAGAATTCGATTTTTTAAGCCAATGTACAGGGCTTCAACTATTCAATGATCCTCATCATGAACAATTTTTTTCTAAAGAATTTCTCTAGAAAACAGTGTTTTTGTTATTTTCAAGATAAATTATTGTTGAAAATTAGTACAGAAAATATCCTGTATTCATTTCGTAAAAAATAAGACATTTTTGTTAATTATGTTCCACAACTTTTATTTCTTGTTTCTGACGAAGATGTTAAATCGAAAATTAATACACTCAAAAAATACTATTGATAATTACACAATAAATGTTTTTGCATAAAAACACCCTACAAATTATAACATTTTCATGCAAATACAAATTAAGGAAAATGGTTACTTTGACATTTGTGATTTGATAGGGTCATTATTTTTTGGGCTCGTGTTTAACATTTGGAGGCACAGGGCTTTTTACAAGGCTCAAGCCACTTTGAATCATCAAAATGCTCGCAGGCGCCTTTATTTCTAATTAATTCTGAAAATCACCGATTCAGATCAAAAAAAATATTTAACATAATTCTTGCATATCCTTTTACCAACGAAACTCCATCTCAAAAAGGTTTACTATGTCTATAGCGCGAGTTCGAATCCCACTTATGTTGTCTAAGTGATTGTCTTAGTGATTGCTTGAGTGATTACACACCAATCAAATTTAGCGGTCCGAATATCAAGTACCCTTGCCTATAATCATACTCAAGACAATCACTAAGACATCACTAGTGGGATTCGAGCATGCGCTAAAGAGATAGTGAATGTTTTTGAGATGGAGTTCCGTTGGTAAAAAGATATAGGTTCAAATTTAATGGCGAGCTGATCGAAAGTCCATTTGTCGTCTAAGTCTTTCTTCTGATCAAATTTCGACTTGGAAATGTAATAAAAAATTGAAATCAGCCAGATTTCAGAAAAGTCTTTCGAGTTCAGTTTCGAAAAAAATTAAATTCAAGAAAGTTCTTGGGCGAAAATTTTTTTATTAGTGAAATTTTAAAGTATCTTATTTCGATATCAGTATGTAAAAAAATGATATATTGTTTGGCTTAACATTGTTGTTATCCTTGAATTATTTTATTCAATCGAGAAAACTGACAATTTTTTCGTAAAAACCGTGATTTCTTTATGAATTTTTTGAGTTTATTGAAAAATATCTTTTGACTCCCAGCAGATATGGATTACACAACTTCCTGGTCGGTATTTGCTCAATTTTCGACAAAAATTTTTAAATATTTTGATTTTCGAAAACAACTCATCTGATTATATTCTTAGATAACTCAAACGAAGCACAAATATCTTGTTAATAATTTCATAAAAATTGGTCTAACGGATCTATTTATTTTATCCTGTTTTCTGAGGTTTCTTAAATTTTTTATTTATTAGTTTTTTACATAAAAATGGAAGAAATGGTCATATTAGCACCAATTTTTGTATTTTATTATTCGCAAGATATCTAAGCGCAGTCTGAGCAAACTAATAATGAAATTTAATAAGTTGTCTTCAAAAGCCGAATAACTTAAAACTTTTGGCCACAAATCTAGCAAATAACGACCAGGAAGTCGCGTAATCGATATACTCAATCATAAGAAAGTATCCAGTGGATCTAAGCATTGCGCAGTTATTCATTGGTTAAATTAAAAATTTTTTTGAATAAAATTTTTTTATAATGAACCTTAAAATTTTTTGAAGTTGAATTTTTTTTTTTCGAAAATATAACTCTTCAATTTCATCATGCAACAAAGCTTGAACGTTGGTCACGTGAGAGTTTTTTTAAACAGCGTTCAAATAATAGCCTCCTAAAGGCTCTGGTGCCTTCGCGGATTTTTTTTGTGCTTCCAAGGATTAACCTATTTAAAGTTGTATTAAAGCCTATAAATTAAAATTTAAATGGGGGTGAACACAAATTTGGAAAATATTGAGCCCTATCAAATGAAAAATTTCAAAGTAACTATCGTCCATAATTTTTCCTTGCATAAATATATTTTTCCTGACTTTTTTGTTTTTCAGATATCAGCAAACCTTCGCTGCTATGGTCACCGCATTAGATAAAGCTGTTGGAGACGTCGTTCGTGGATTAAAAGAATCTGGACTTTGGGATAACACGCTTATTTTTTTCTCAAATGATAATGGGCGAGAAGGCAGTGATAATAGTCGAGGAGGTAATCATTGTTTATAAATATATTTTTAAAATTCATCTTCAAGCAAGGGGGTTGATTATTGGTAAGTTTGTAAACACTAATTTTGTCTTTTTCATAGATAATCTTTTCTTTGGAAAATTCGTGTTACACGACTCATGAAGTTTAACATTTTAGAAATACACAAAGAAGTGTTTTAATTAAAAATTAAAAATAAATTTTTTTCAAAAATTTAATAGTTTTTTTTGTAAAATTTTCGGCATCAAGCCTTCNCACCGCATTAGATAAAGCTGTTGGAGACGTCGTTCGTGGATTAAAAGAATCTGGACTTTGGGATAACACGCTAATTTTCTTCTCAAATGATAATGGGCGAGAAGGCAGTGATAATAGTCGAGGAGGTAATCATTATTTATAAATATATTTCTAAAATTCATCTTCAAGCAAGGGGGTGGATTATTGGTAAGTTTGTAAACACTAATTTTGTCTTTTTCATAGATAATCTTTTCTTTGGAAAATTCGTGTTACACGACTTATGAAGTTTAACATTTTAGAAAAACACAAAGAAGTGTTTTAATTAAAAATTGAAAATAAATTTTTTCAAAAACTAAATAGTTTTTTTTGTGAAATTTTTTGAATAATAACAGTTCTAGAACATATTTTTTGTTAAATGTTCTAGAACTGTTATTATTCAAAAACATTTTTTTTAATCTGTTGGTACGAATTTTGTCGTATTCACGTAAGTTTGTTCAAATCTAAAAATTATTTCGGTAAACGCACATATATTTTAGTTGTACTAAAGAAGGCTTGATGCCGAAAATTTTACAAAAACGAATAAATTTATGAAAAAATTTATTATCAATTTATAATGAAATCGCAAAAAACAAACGAATCAATGTTTTAATTAACATTAAAATAACAACAATCGACAAAGAAAAAAAATAGTTTTACGTATTTTTTCATAAACTGAGGGAGGAACGTGAAAAATCGACCAGCTCAGATTATATTTATTCTCTCACCATTTTGTGTTTGAGTCCTGAAATAGACCAAGGAAAATTTTGGAATCAAAATAAGTTCCCTTATAAAAAATCAGAATTTTTTCCAATTTTTTTGCCTTTCGATAAGCTTAAAATTATTCAAGAATTTATTTTCAATATTTAAAGCCAAAAAACAGTAATTTCGAAACGGTTTAACGAAACGATTTAATTAATGATTAACTAAAACGTATAAAAAAATCATCCACCGTAGACAAAAATTTATGTCGGGCTTTCCGAATTATAAAGGTTTTGTTGCTGGAAATGACTTGTCTTGATAAAAATATAAGGCATACCGTGCTTTTGAATACCAGTAAGAATAGTCAGAGTCAAATTGATTAAACTATCTCCTCAAAGATTTATGTTGAAATTAGCTGAAATTTCAACATGTCGTTGACAAGTGGTCAAGAAAACTTTATATGTCGGGATTTTTTCTTATTTCGCAATCATTCGTCTCAAATAAATTTATAAATAACAACCGTTTTAGGCCGTTATCCATCGGACAAACCTTCTCCCGTTAAAAATATAAAAAAAATTTCAAATTTCTGTGATTTCCGTCTAAAACTCAAAATGAAAATTTTTCGGCAAAAATGTGCTCCGATTAATTTGCAAATACGCCCAGTGGAAGCCCTGGCAATTTTACCGATGAGTGAAATTGTCTTCGTTAATAGAATGATTTAAAGTTTGAGTTATCAAATTCAAGCAAAGTCATTTTTTAGTTAATTTTGGTCAAATAATTTCAAAAAATTAACAATCATAAAAATTAACCAAACATATGCATTTTGTTGAACTCAAAGGTTTGCATTTTGAAAATTTCAAAATTGTTCATATTGATAATATATCATCAACAAATTTTTAAGGCAAAAACGATTTCTGGCAAGGCGGAATAACCGGATATGGTTTTCTTTCTGGTCCCGTGGTTCCTGAAGATAAGCGTGGTTCATCGATAAGTGATCTCATGCATATTTCTGACGTTCTTCCGACAGTATTATCTGCGGCCAAATGTCCCACTGAGATGATAAACGAAATCGACGGGCACAATTATTGGCCTCTGTTGGATAGATCAGACAATAATATTTACGTAAATCATTCGGGTAACCCCTTAAAATTCAAGAGAAGAAAGGAGATCATCATGCAAATAAATCCAATGTTGAAATTGCACGCAGCTGATCCCAGGGATTTTGATACAACCTGGGACACCCGGACTCAAGGAGTTATTATCAAAGGTGATATGAAAGTCATCTCTGGGAGTCATAGTATTCTAAGGAGAAAAACGAGCGATAAGCAAACTGTTTGGCTTTTTAATATTACAGAAGATAACGAGGAATTAAATGATTTAAGGTTAGTTTTAGAAGTTGTAAGTGTTCAATATATACCGGGAAGACCCAATATCGCCGTGAAAACAAAAGTTTTTTAGCGATTTTCATGTCAATTCCTGCCAGTGCCAATATTGCCCTAAAAGCCAATATCCCCGAAATAACGTGAGCGGTGTAGGTTTCCATTACAAATTACTAAAAGTGCTATAAAGTAATATAAAACATACCGGTAGTTGTCTGTGTGAGAGATCTCCGTATGAGACTCTGATTTATTTTACAAAAGATCAGTTATATAGGTCTTTAATTGCAGTTACTATGGAAGATAACTTATGTCAACTAATCAGAGTTGATCAGTGTACATGAACCTTCTATAGTGCGTCATAACCGACGTCATATTTGGAAATGAAACATCTAAAATCTACTTTTTTTTATGTACAGTTGATTGCGTTCGATTGAGTACGTAATTCTACACACTTTGGTACTTTACTTCATTTAAACCTGTTTTTTAAAGCTCCTCATAAAATGAGAAAATTTTTCTTAATATAACCTTATTTCGAAAGCCCACGTTTTTTTTTCATTTTTGAAAGAAAACAAATATTTCTGTCCCCATATCGCGGAAAGTGCCAATATTGCCTAATTTTTTGAGAATTATTGGTAATGGATTGGAGACAATTTTATTTTTAATTTTCTAAGTTGGTTGATGTTAAAAAAGATTTCCTATGCTTTGGATTTATATCTATTGGTGTCTTTGAAACTAGACAACTTGACCAAATTTGCTTTCAACATTTATTTGATATTTAATTCAGTAAAAATCGTGGTATTTATAGGATAAATACCGCTAGATGGAGGCATAAACAGATGACATTATTTGCTCTAAATCAGCTGAGCGTGACTTTTAAGTACTTCTAAAATTGTCGTTTATGACTCATAACTCATGACTTTATTGCACGCTGATAAGATAAGTAACCAAGAAGGGCATGATTTTATCAGAATGTAAATAAAATACATTCACCCAACTCTTCCTACGGGTGAGCGAAATTTTGCAAGTTTGAGCACAGGCGGAGGATAGTTGATAGTTAACAGATCTTATAGAGTTCAATTAGGAAATTATATGTGAAATGCAACAATAATAAGATGCGAGTGATAACCTTATAAAATGAATTTCAAAAGTTTAAGCTTGTTATACAGTATAAAATATATAACGTATACTCAAGAGTTCAATAGTGGTCAAAATGGAATAAATTGACAAAATTTTATAAGAATTTTTTTAAAAATGCACTAAATTGGATAAATTAAGAAGATACCTACCCCTACTGACTAATTGTTGGTCTTGAAACGTTTAAAATTTTCAGTATTAGTTACACAGTGTAAAAAGCCGTATTATTATCAAACTCAGAAATTGCTAATTTTAAAGTTTGCAAAATAGTTTCTTGGTACTGTATTTAACGTTTTTTGTCCACTAATTTATCAAGATTTTTTAATTCGTGCAATTCGTGGCGTATTTTACTTTTTAATGTTTCGAAGAGGTGTAAAATATTTGAAACCTTTTGATGGATAAGCATTTTAGTTAATTTATCAAAAAGGAAAGGTTTTTTATAAAAACAAATTTCTTCTTCAAGTTCAGAGAACATGAAATAAATTGCTTTGTCCATAACGAGACCAGGAGGCATATCGAATACTTGTTCTTTACACTGGTCAACAACCCATTCGAAACCATTGATCATAGATTTTATAAATTTTTTAGGTTCTTCTAAATCAGGCGGTTTGTTCCCAATTTTGAGCAGCGGATAATACCCTGGAAGTTGATGTTTTTGTGAATTTTTCACCGTATTTTGCTCTTCAAAGTTCCTATCCATCGCCTTTATTTGTAGGCACGAATTTGTTGTCAGATTTGATTTGACATTTTGAGAAGTTTGTGTAGATTTTTCGAAATTTTGACTTTCGATCAAACTTGTTCGGGTCGATTTATTCTCGAAATTTGGGCAAAATTGAATGAATTGATCAATTCTAGAGATTCTTGGTATTATTTCGTCTCTTTTTGGTTGAAGATCAGTTGCGGAATGAACGTGATTTACCACGGAAATTTTTCTTTGATTTTTTCTTCATTTTTGACTTTAGGAAGATTTGGCAAAATTTTATTTTGTGCCCAATTTGTTTGCAAAAATGGCAAACATAATTTTTTCTGCGTTCCTCAACCAGTTTGAAAGCCTGATTTTCTTTATCAAAAGCTATTTGCTTTTCTTTCCCTGTCCAATTGAGACATTTGAAAGGTTCTCATTCAGAACAAATTGGATTTCTCAAAATTTTTCTTTCAATGATGTTTTTTGGAGGCCATATTTTTTCATGGTAACATATGATGAACTCAGCCATATGCCTGAAATTTGTTTCATTTCTTTCAATATGTCTGCTATCAAAAGCAGTTCGGGCAGCGGAGGCGCGTTGGTTGTTATCAGGTAAGATACCAGTGAAATTAATTTCTATGCTTCGGATTAATATATATTGTGTTGGAATAGACAACTTGGCCAAATTTGTTTTACAATTATTTTGATATTTTAATTCAGTTAAATGTGGTATTTAAGGATAATAGGTAATGAGGCATAACATGACATTATTTGCTTAAATCAGTCCGGTATTAATTGCTGCTTTTACAGAATGTAATAAAATACCTTCAAGTTGAGGCGAGTTTTTAATTTCACTTTTTTTGAGATTTTCTAAATAATCTTTTTTTCAATATTAGACATACAATATATATAATGTAATATTAAAAAATTTTGGACAAATGGTATGAGTAAAAATTATAAAGATATTAATCAGGGCCGGGATATTCACAAAGTGTGAATAGGGATATGTTTCCGTTTTTTTCTTGACTAGGTGTTGAAAATTTTGTTGGAATTTTCTCTTATTTTTTGGGAACTTCTTCTCGGCACCTATAGTGACACATTTGACTTTCGTATGAGTCTGAATTGTTAATTTTCCAAAGTATGGAACTGTGCATGAATATTATTGATAAGTGATCATACCGGCATTGAAGGAAAGTGGCAATTTAGAATTTGACTATCACCAGCTTGTGAAGGCGCTATTTCTCGGTGCTTTTCCGTTACGTTTTTCTCTTTTTTTGTCTCATTTTGCCTTGGCTACTGATTTTCAGTTTTCCTTGATTTTCACAAGCATACTATGGATTCGTTAAATGGAAGGAGAGTAACTAAGTTGACTCAATTTTCCCGTCAATTACTCTGCTTCTCGAGGAGGGGAGAGGAGTGCTCTTTTTTTTCTTTTATTTGATACTATGCAGAAGTACGTAAATGTGAAGCTAAATTTGGAAAACGTGATTGGGTCTTGAATAAATATCATATCGATAGACTTCAGTATTGTTTTTTGAAATGCAAATATTTGAAAGATATATGCTAGAATAAATTTGAAGTTGATATCAAAATGGTTAAAGCATTTCAAACCGTTTTACGAATACAAATTTTATAATTTTGTCAGTTTTTCCACTACAATTTCAAACATCTTAAACGTAGACATAGAAGTTATCTTATTCAGTGTACACAATGTTGTTATATTGAAGAAACTTTGCTTCGTATTGTTAAATGATCAAACCATTTGAAGTCTAGCATGTATGAAAAAAAATTTGAGTTTTGATACAAAAAAACTGGTTTTAATTGGCATTCAAGGCACGGTTTTATTTGTTACAGCAATAGACAATAGTTATAATATGATTTATTCATAATTTCTCAGGCACATAAATTTTTCATGAATTAAATCGTTTAGTTTCTGAAGAAATAATACGTTTGGTCTTGAAATGTTGTATAGACACTAGGGGTGAGTAAATTGAAGAAAAAACTTTGCTTTCAATTATCAAAAGAATTTGTCAAAACAAATTTGGTGTCATTAATGTTCTTTGGCACTAGTTAATGGGGCATACTTGTTTATTTTTAAAAGCTTTTTGGTCACCAAATAGACTTAACTTCAAGGAACATAAGCATAATTACTATAAAAAATTGCACAATAAATTCGAAATTTAAAGTTTTTCTTGCAGAACTTTTTCGAGTTAATCTTACTCAGAACGTAAAACTAAATGACGTACGGTTTCGACCAACAAACAAGTAATAGTTTCAAGCAGACTATTGGCATCATCTAGCTCCAATTTGATGTAATTTGACTAATCGGTCTTTTACATTTGAGTTCCACACTTCAGTTTCCTTAAACGCGATTTTCAGAAATTAAACGAAAATTTCGCAATCTAATCTCCTTAAGGGGGTAGCAGCGAGTGGCAGAATTGGTACATTTTTTTTGGAGTGAATTTTTGAAAGTAAAAAATGTGAAATTTTTTTATTTATTTTTCTCTTTAATTAAATGTTCATTTGCAAACGTTATATTTTTAATTTTCAACATACAGGTATGTTACATACTTAAGTATTTGGTAAAAATATGAAAAACCCCTTTCATAACCAACGCATTTCCACTTACCGATGTGAGATTTTTTTGAAGGCATATTCATAAACCCTCGGCATTTTCGGGTGTTATGCGTATTATGTGGAGAATATTTTATCCATTATAAAAAATCTTAAATATGAAAGTTTTTTTTCATTGAATAACAGAGAAAAACAGCTTTTTAGGAAAAAAATGACAGCTTTATTTGCGTTTAAACTATCAAAAAAATCTCTGACTTTGAAAAGAATTAGCCTATAACACGCGAAATTTAAGTGTGATTTCATAATGTCCAAGATGGAACCGCTCAAGAAGGAATTAAGTATGAAGAATCGATAGACCCTTCCATCGGTTGATACGGAAATCAAATAGATTACCAAAAAATAAACAACTGATTCGGCTCTGGTTTTTTCAAGAAATTCAAAAAAGGCATTAATAACAAACATTTTGGACATTGAATTTTGCGAAAAAATTTTTCAATAATATTTCTAAAAACCGAGTCGACAAAAAATGACAAATGAACATGTTATTGAATTTTTTAAAACAGCAGTCAGAAATATGATGCATGAAAAAAGTTAAGTGACTATTTTTTTTTTTTCAAATTTCATTAACAGATTTCAGAAAATAAAACCAAAAATTTTTGGGTGAAAAAATGCGTTGAAATTTTAATATGTTTTGAATTTTTGAAAAATTTTACGAATTCAAAAATAAAAGTTGGAACTGTCATCTATTCCCTTAAATGTAAAAAATATTTTAATGAGCTGATTACACATTTATTCTGGTTAGCTAACGATATAGCACAAAAAAATAGACCACTATTATTTTCGTAAGTTAAATTGACGCCAGTCTGGCCACATGCGGCTGCTACACTCCTTAATAAACCAAACTATATTTTCCTCCTTCTTTTCTCAATTAACGAACTTATTCGGAGCTGTGTAATTAAGTGCGCAATATACAATACTAACTAGGAGGAGTAGTAATTTGAAGAGCGAAAAACCGCGTCGACATTAGGCGGGTTTTTACAATTCTTAATGAATATTACACTGCGATCCGATATCGATGCATAACTCTCGATCCCCCTCTGCCTCCTCCTAATATACAGAAATATATTTAGATTCTTTCGTGGTTCCGCGTGTTCGCGAGTTTGAGGTGAAATCGTATAAAGCAGCTCTAGGAGTAAGAAGTTTTTAATATTGAATAGCGTTTTTAGAACTGCCGCATGGTTGTAGTCACCTAGATCGCGCACAACAACTTCTTCGCTGATACACTAGTGTGTTGTCCTCACCCAGCTATTAAAATACGTCTGTCACTCAAATGGTTCACTCTCTCCGGTTGCAAATAGCGAAGCTCTTTTATATTCGGATAAGGTGAGTACCAAAGGTACATTTTTAACGACCGCTATTACGCATATCTGAATTTGTTTCAAAATTGATGAAAACAAAACTGTAGGGAATTTTCATCTGAATTTTGTCATAGTTTTTTCAATTATCTCCGGCAATTAAACACGAATTTAATTTGTTAATTAAATAAAGATATATTTTTGTTAACGGTTTTCCGATTTATTATGATTATCAAACGATTTTTTTATATTAAGAAAGTTTACGGGCAGAAAGTCTTCAGAGAGAAAATTATTGAACCAGCATTTCTAGAGAATTTTTTTAATTTTAATTTATAGAGAAAGAGGCATATAAGTAAATAAGAAATGCATTTCAGAAGAAGTTTGAAGAACGTTAGTTTTCTTGTTTGTTTAAAACAGTAGGTTTTGGCATACGTATGAAAAACGCTCTGCGTCCATTCACGAATGTTTTTTGGACGAAGTTTTTTCCTGAATTACTCTGAATGAGAATGATTAAATTCTCATTTTGAATTGAATCTTTTGTCATTGAAAATTTTTTCCTTCTCATCTTCAAGTTGTTTACCCGCGGTTAAATTTTTATCTTTATAATTTGGTTTTTTAAAATGTTAAAGTTTTTCTTATATTCTTTACAGTCATCGATATGGCTATAAATTGAATTTTTTCGGCATTTTTGCTTGTGTGTTCGCAGCTGT
>SCLH01000628.1:33813-47417 GCA_004367855.1 Oikopleura vanhoeffeni
TTGCAACTATTAATATCGAAAAATATATTTATCGTTGACGTCAAGCGTGTAAATTTTTCACAAAAAATTGAATATTGGTAATTTTCCCGAATTGTTTGCTTGATAAAATAGTTTTCTTTTAGAATCATATTTTCATCGTATAGGCCTCTGACATTTGTTATTATAGACTTTGAAAATGTCATAGTTTTTGCTCAATGAGAATTTGTAAGCTTGCAGGCTCCTGACGCGTATGACGTCACTCAAATACATTTTCGAATATGACCTAATTGTCAGTTGAAATTCAGATTTTAGCTAAATCTGAACTTTTTTTTCAATTTTCATTAAGAGTTGTTTGAAAATGTTCAATTTGCGAACGAAGTCAAATGCACTACTCCCCTTAAGTCTCTGAACCAGATCATAAGTCTTTGATAAGTACAAGCGCAATGGAAACCTATGGCGAATGGTGTATAATAGGCGAAAAACTATTAATAAAACATATCTTTCAGATATTTTTTAACACTTTCCACACACGACACACTAGAACACTTATCCTTATTAGAGTCTTTCTCAGCAACCTGCGTCATAATATTTTAGAAAGTGACCAATGAAAATTGGGCGGGATATTTTTGAATTAAGTTGACCAATCGAAGAAAATTATAGAATTGGACCACTTGGCCTAAAGTTTATGAACGCGTGCTAAGAATAGACTCGATAGGGATAATTTTCGAAATATCTCGTGTGCCGATAAGGTGTTGAAATATCTGAAAAATATGTTTTATAATTTAATCAAAGTGCCGATTTAGTTTGGAATCATCTAAAAATGTTTCCACAATCGCAGGCCAGAAATCTTTTTCTCAGAAAAAAATATCACACCACCCACCACACAAATAATATTGTCAATTTGAAGTTGGCAGCAAAAAAAAGTACGAAACAACATCTTGACTGCACAAGAATGAGCATGATGATATGTTACCATTCACCAAAACACCATGGCATCCACCACCAGATCCAGCATCGGACCCAGGTAATATAATTTCATTAGATTTCCATTTCAACAGTCAAATTTTTTAAATCCACGATTTTCATTTTCATGAAATATGAAACTTCACGCTCTTGAAATTTTCATGTTACGGGTTAAAATGTGTTTTCATAATTTCAAGACAATTTATAAACTTTCGAAACCAAAATTATATAATTCTTCCCAAAAGTAACTATTTTGGAAAATGTTTAATGAAATGATCATATACCTCCTATTTTTATAAAAATTATAACTCGATCAGAATCTATTTTCAAAAAAATCATTATTTAAAATTTTCAAAAATATTTTTTCTATTTTTTGTAAGAAATTATTCGAGATGTGAGCCTCAAATTTTTTTGAACCACTGTTCGTTTTTTTATGTGACTCAACACTGCCGAGAGGTCGAGTCGACAAGTGACAGCCTATTGTCAATTCTAAAAAATAAGTATACGAATATTAATTTGCCATAGAAATTTTTTGAAGCTCATGAAAATTCCTATTTCAGATAACCTTGGTGGATTCTGGGGTCCTTACCAGACCGATTCGAAAGACGATGTATTTGCACCGGACTATGTTACAGATTATCTGAGTGAAGACTGATAAGAGTGAAAAGGTTATCAGTGATCACAAAAAACTCCCCTTGTATCAATAGGAATCCCTTTACTCAACTCAACTCATGACTTCTGCTGCTTTTACCGATTACAAAATAATTGTTAACTCCAAGACTGACGAACTTTCTTAAGAAAAAAATAATATCGAAAAGACTGCTTGTGACACAATACTGATTTTTGAAGCAAAACCGCCAATTTTGAAGTCTTCCTCTGATTCAGTGTATTTCTAACTAAATTATGTCTGCAATAATCGTCACTTAAATATATTTGCTTGCAACCAACCTAGTATCGATGCTCATTCTGTGTACACATTTTTTTTAATATAAAATCAAAACTGAGTTCAAAATAAAAATCGAAAAAGTTAATCAGATAAAATTTGTCGCAAAGTGAAAAAACATTGACAAAAAATTTAATTGACATGGTCTCAAAAATTTATTTTAAAAGTAACTTTCAGTGAAACAGATTTTGTGTAAAATATCAATTTAAATGGTTTAAATTTTTTATGAACATTAGTTTATCTTATTTTATTGTTAACATTATGATGTAACGAAAAAACAGATTGATCGAAATTTCAGCGTTATTTTTAATTTACTACATATATAATTATAAATATCAAAGAATGGAGTTTTATCCTTATTTTTTTGATCCTGAAACCTAAATCTCACTTATTCGACATTTATTGTAGTATTATACCTGGTATATATATTCCAACTCTGAATTCAGGATAAATTCGATTTAACTGATGCTTAATACGTGAAGATAATTGGTTTAAATGACTCTTTTTTGATTCAGCATTTTAATCGAACCTAATCAGTCGACTTCATTTTTAAGTTAAACTAAGCGTTAGGTGAATCGAGTTAGCTGAGGGTGGGAATCTATATCTCTTTGTTGAAGTTGAGTTTTATTGGTCATATTTGCAGGTATAAATAGGTCTTTAAATGCAGACATTAAAGCAAAACAAGACGAAATTTAACGTTATATATATAAGGGAATTACCCTGCCACAGTCTTCCCCCTTTAAAAGTGATCGAAAACTAAATTTAAATGATGCTGAATAAATGGAACTTGTTTCCATCTCCTACTCATTTAAAAAGATTTCTTACTGGTTATTTAAAAAATTTTTTTAATTCTGTTATGTTTCGAAGTTCAGAATTAAAAATCATTAAATTTTGTGCGGCTTTAACGCACCCGTGGACGCCTTTTTTTGACCAGTAGTGGGTTATGGACATTTCTTTAAAGGCGCTGTTCACCTCTTTAAGAAAGTCCATCACTCGCCCCATATTTGATGCGGCTTTGTAAACTGAAAAAAATACACGGTAATCGTGGTTGCCTAGGTACAAGTGGCGTCCGTTTTTACTGAGTTCTAATAACTCGGTCTCGTCGCATTCACTTATATAAGAACCTAAAATTAATAATATATTTTTATTCATTTTGTATATTAATTTCGAATTATTCATTCATCATCAAGTACGTAGTATAATAGTTAAAAAAACAGATACTTATAAAATATGCAGTAGAAAATATGTCTCGAGAAAAAGTTGAAACAGTTGTATTTAGCACAAAATGGGGGACCTTTTTTTAATGCCGGTAAAAACACATAGTTTTCAACTTTTTTTTCTAGAACATATTTTCGACTGCATATTTTTTGTATCTGTTTTTTTAACGTATTATACTACGTACTGATGATGAATGAATAATTCGGAAATTAATAACAAAAGAAATAAAAATATATTATAAGATACTTCTCGCCGCAACAAAGTTCTAAAACCAATGATATCTTATTAATATAATCACCCGCAAAAACATGTTTGGGGTCAAATTTCAATAAAATTTCTGTTCGTCTTGTGTAAAAAGACAACATAAAAATTAAAGGGGTCATAGGATTTAATCTTATTGTTTTCAGTTTATGATCAATGTCCGAACTATGTTCGGTTTTACAACGAAAAAATTAGCCACTTAAAGCTTGCAAAATAAAATCGCGCACAAGAGATTTGAAGTGTTCTCCTTCCAACATCAAGACAAGTTTGACAGTCCACATCTCTGTGTTTTCACCATTGTAACAAGCAGCGTATCACCATTCACCGAAGAATTTTGCAACAGATCGCTCCATTGTTCGTTCTGGGGCGGGACGTAGTTTTTTCTTTGGAGTAAACAAGATCGTAGTTCCAAATCTTTATGTAATGTACTGGATGGTCTATATCCTCTTTTTCTGTTAAATGTTCTTTCAAGGCTGTTTGAGTCGGAATGCAAGTTACTTGGCTTGTATCGGTTTCGTCTGAGTTCCATGACTGTGCATGTTTGTTGATGCTAAAAAAATACAGTTATTATATTTTTTTAAAATTTTGAGCGCAATAATAATGTCCGAACTATAGTTAAAAAGTTGTTTGAGTAAGAATTAATGTATGTTTGTGTTGTACTTTTGATGCTAAAGTAATCTTTTTCCGAAGGTGTGACTTTATAGAATTTTCTTTAATAAAAAATAAAGAATAGTACAGTAACGGTAACTAGAAATATAAATATCAGGCACAAAATGATAGTATACTGTATCAAGTACGTTTGCTCGTCGTTGATTAAGCCAAAGCTTTTATGATAAATCGCAAAATTATCGGTTAGGTTCAACTTCGAATTAACGTTTTCGATAAGATTTTTTGGGAAAATTTTAATTTTAAACACTTTGTAAGTCAAATAAGAACAGCTGATAATAAAGTTGTTAGTTTTTTTTGAAAATATGGATGCCTCTTTCAAAAGTTGTACTTTCAAGTTGAGTTTCCTCAATTTTACTTAATCTTGTAGGATCAAAATTCGAGACTGAAAACTATTTTTCGAACGATACATTTCGGCGATACATTTTTTGTTAGAACGTTTCGTAATATATTCGGGCTGAAAATTTTGTTCTATGATTTGTGTCTTCCATATTGGTTCCGAAGAAATAAGAGTCACTTTGATGTCCCCCCTGCATTTTTCTTTGTAAAAAATGTAGTCTGATATTTTCACGAAGTTTTTAACGACTGTTTTTCGATGCGAATTTGAATTTTCGATCGGAATATATAGTGCTTAAATATTGTAAGTCACCCCTGGTCCTTCAAACAGCATAGGTATGTTCATCTGTATCTGAATATGGAATGTTCTGTTGAGTTCTCGAAACCCAAAATCTATCAAATGCACATTGTTTGTACTTAATTCCAGTACTTTGTTAAAAGCATTATTCGAATTTACTTCAGAGCAGTATTTGATTAACAAATTTTCAATACTTCTGATCTAGCTCAGGTTTCGGGTTAAATTCGTTCTCATCAGTGACTGAAAGTTCTGTGACTTTATTTGCGTCACTGATGTTTTCTGATCGACGGTTATAAGTCCTGTTACTTTAATTGCGTCATGAGAATTTTTCTTATACTTTGTGAACTCTTTACATGCTAATATTTGCACACTCGCTTTAGTTTCTATTGATGCGAAATGTTCATTAGAATCTGTCATTTCATTAATGACAGACATGAGAATTTCATTCTTTCGGAAACTTGGAACTTCTGAGTCAGAATACCGGTTAGAACTCCTTTTATTGATTCCTTTTTAATTAAATGAAGTTCTTCACCGTTATTCTCCCATTTTAAAATGTTCCGGAGTTCTGAAACTGTAAATTTCTTCTTTATTCTTCATAAAAGGTAATGGTATCATAAACGCCTTGTTATCACGTGTTAATAAAAAGGCTTGTACCTTATTCTCGCCTAGTTTTGCGAAAAGATCTCTTTTTTGTTCATTAGTGCTTATTGTTACACACTTTTTCGAATCAATTATGTTATTGATTCGATTCAAATTGTTACAAAAAAGGGCTGTGATCGCCAAATTTGTTATAATAGTCACTTTTGACTCTTCATTTTTCTTAAACAAATTAATTTTACTTAATATAATGTACCTGTCTTCCATTTCTCTTCGGTGCCAACAACGATTGATTTTGTTTCATTTTCCTGGAATAAAATGTCAGTTTATGTTTTTTAGTAATTTGAACAAAAGTCTTTTTAAATTATTTTCTGGCCAAAAAATAACACTAGACTCTTTATATGTTCCGTAATTATTGAAAACAATTATTTGACTATTGCAAAAAAAAATTTTATAAAGATAAAAAACTTTGGCTACGCGTTCAAGCGCGTACCAGTACTACTAACAATCAGAATTATCACAAAAATATTTTCAGTTCTAATTCAAAAAAATTTCTGGAATAGTAGCCGTATTAATTTTCGTGCACAAAAGTAAATTAAGCTCTTTGTATCTATTTTTGAACTTTATGAATTAAAACCAGATAATGTGTTAAAAATATTTATATTATATGCGCATTTATCAAAAATATCATTGTTCGATATTTAACACTTTTTCTGCATTTTGTTTTAATATAAATGCTCATTGGTAATTTTCCTTGAAAATCCCGAATAACTTATCTTCTTATTCCCTATGATACCGAGTTAGTATCCTTAATTTATTTCATGCGAATGTTTTATTTGTGAACCCTCGCAATAATCATTTGTTTACAACAAATTTGCTCTCAAATAAAGTCTTGTGCGAACAAAAAATTTTCAAAAAATAAATTTTGTTGCTTTAATCATTGTAAAATGTATTTTTACAATCCAAAGGAATCTGAATTTTCCCCATTTAAGGAAAAAATTGACCTTATATTTTCAAGATCGAACGTGGAAATTAGTTCTTTCCTTCATTAATTACGGGCTTCTATAAGCAAATTAATTTGATAGAAAATTGTGCGAAACACTGATTCGCAAAAAATTCAGATTTGACCCAAAACTGAATTCCCAAAATTCGGAAATTTTCCAAGTTTACGCAGTATTTATCAAGAACTGGACTTTAAAATGAACCAAACCAGAACGACGACCACCCCCTTACAGAACACACTAAGTGGTTTTCAACTCTTCGTTAAAAAAAAGTTTAACTTGACCATGTCAAAATTTGCACGCACTTAGCGCTTTTAAAATTGTCCATGAAAAAATATTTTTGGAACTCGTAGACGCTGCACGGTGCTTGTTGTGAGGGTCAAAAGGTTTTAATCAAAAAATTATGGATTTTCAAAAATTAGAAGTACTGTTTTGGAAAAGAAAAAAATCCTCGAAATTTTAGTTTTTGCGAGGTCATGAGCTGTTCAATTAAATATTAAAAATTGTGACTAGAACATTCAGGGAAAAATAAGCTTTTCCGCGAGCCTCTTAAAATCTGCTAAAAATGGTTTTTTTTGCATTTCCTACCCCATAACTCACGGAAAATAGACTTTTTCCTACAAAATATAACTCTACTCGGAAGCTTGTTCCTGATTGGTCGAGCCATCAGTGATTCTTAATTTCAGTTTGGGATGTGAGATTCAAGTTCAATTCATCTACCAGGCTAAACACACTACCCTACCTTGAACACCCAATAAGACTTACCATGTCTTCCTGAAGTTTTCGCTAAGTTCTTTTTCTCCCGTTTGCAAATTGAAAACAAAATTTTTTTTAATTTTTTACTAATCTTCTCAGCCGGTTTAATTCGACTGTCTGGGTTTGTAACCCGAAAAATGTTTTTCTGATAAGTCTGAGCTCGGATGCGATACGTCCGAGCTTTTAGACTTTATCAGAAATTGACTCATTTGACGCGGATAAATTTTAAATGATTCTTAAAAGAAAAAACGTGACACCATTTTACCCCTTAAAGGTCCTTACACTCCTACACTTTCAAATAAACTCCTTCATAAAGCAATTCCTTTCTTTAACATGAATGATAGCACTAAAGGCTCATGTTAAAAAAAATAAGTTACGAATATGTCAGTTCTGACACGGATAACAGGACGCCATTATCTATTATTGATAATTCTCGATTTTGGGAGAGATAAGGGGGTAACATAAATAATAGCAACTTTGTCGGGGCGCCCTTCTCAACCTTAAAAATTAACATGTAGTGTTTTCACATGAAAATTTGCCTGAAGTTGAATTTTAAAGGCTTTCACCAGTATGATATTTTCAATAATTTATGTGTTAAAAAATTAGAAGATTTTATCCATTCAATCAAAAAGTCATGCGACGCTATTTTCCTTACTTGACGCTAATCAGTCACCTCCCGCAGATTGTTGCATCTAGCTAGAACTCCTTTGGTAGCTAATAGTTAGGCGGATTTTTTTTATATTGATATGTGACACTAATATCCTCCCTGTTTTTCTTCAAATTATGGTTTCACGCAAAAATTTTTTTTTAATGCTTTCTGATAAAAAAAATTGACCCCATCTCTTAGATTCAATTATTACGTTGAATCTTGACAATCAAAATTACAAATTATTTCTGGGAGCAGTCTATAATTTTTTTCACGCCTACGCATTTTATTTTACCACCAAAATTATTTATTCTTGTTCCCATATCTTCGAAAGTGCCCAACATTGCCGAATGTGCAAATATCGTCGAAAAAACTCTCGGCGATATTGGCCCCCCATATTTTTCAACTAATACAATTTTTTTTCATTCTCAAGATTAAAACAGTAATAAACTTAAACATGTAAAGTAGACTTTAAATATTTATGTTCATTAACAGAAACAGGAAATTTATTATAAACTAATTCTAATGAGAATAAGTGTGGCACAAGAGATTTTAACTTAAGTTAAAATGGTCGGTTTAATAAAAATGACAAAAGAAATCAGAAACGGTGGAAATGACGCTTCTTTTACTACAGGTGAAATGCTCACAACTCAAGCCGCTGAGAAACATTCTGAATACGTCAAAAAACACGCTGTTTTACAAGTAAATTCTACGACCAAAACAAAAGTTTTAAACGGTTTCAAATTTTAAAAAGGATAAGTTTTGGATTGGGTTTCTGGTTGATCCTTAATTTTTGGTTGATTTTGGAAAAACTGAAATAATTTATTATCAAAATTAAGAGTATCTTTCAATTGAAACGATTTGTTTAATTCAACATGAAACGTATTTTTCTCAAAACTTGATTCTCAAATACAATGAAATTTTTTTAGTGTATCCGTGTGTTCGCACAATCGAAAGATCGGAAAAATGACCCGTTTCGCTGGGGAGATAAGATGGAATATAATTTGGTGTCAAAAATTGATGGAGATTATAAGGAAAGGGCTGTTATATCATAGATAAAAAGATTATTCTGTTAAATCACGGAGCCTATTTTTTTTATTTTCTAGCTGATAGGGACAGTGCGGATAGCAAGTTATGCAAATGGGAAAACAGAAAGAAAAAACGTGACATACTGTGTTCAAATTAAAGACGCAATTTGCGTAACGCAAATGCTATAAGTTATAGCCTATAACGGTAAAATTGCTGTTTTTTGTATTCAAAAGAAAGCGGTTGTTCATCACGACTTGATGTGTAAAAACATAATTCCTGCCTTATTTTATCAACCAATGAGCGTTTTTTCGTTAATAACTAATAAGTCGACTAATCATTCGTGTATAAATTTCATTGATTTTTCAAAGTTGTGTAAAGTGTTTGAACTTAGTATCCAAGGAGAAATTTGCATAATATTCGCGGATTCAAAGTGAAGTGTTGGACTTTATCGTGAGAAAGAATTCCTCTGATAATTTTTTTGTAGTTTCCAGCTTTTTAAGTAAGCTATAAGTAAGCTATAATAACATTAACAAATTACCATTTTGCGACCGCTACCCCCTTAAATCATCTTGACTTTCGTTCTACGTTCGAAAGTTTCGAAAATTTTCACCAAGCTCTGAAACACACAATGACTCCCTATATAATTATTGATCTAAAGTCAAATAAAAGTTAGCTTTGATCCAGCATAAATAACTGAGGAAATTGTGGACTATGGACCATTTGGCTGGTATGTACGCAGCTGAAGCATTGGAATTTAATCTTGAAAGTGCCCCTGTGGAACCCTTCACTGAAAAATTATCAACCTGGTTGGCTATGGAAAAAAGTATTTTATCAAGAAGAAAAGAAGTAGAAAATATAATGGAAGATAACCAATTTTTAATGTCGATTTGCTTGTTACCTCGATTGGGCAGTAAAAATTTCACAGGTTGGTCGATTCAATAAACTACTTTTCCAAAAATAACTTTGTTTAAAATATTTATATGGATCAACGGACCTCAGAGTACAAATCCTAACTATTTGAATGATACAAACAACGCAAGATATTAGCACCCAATCAAAACCGTAGATTGCGGAATAAGCCGATTTCATTGGTCAGATTAGGAAAGGATCAACCAATCAAATGCTCAGATTTCGCATTTTTCAAATAGTTAGGATTTGTACTCTGAGGTCCGTTGATCCATATATTTATTAGTTATTTCAGGCATGTGAACGTTTTCGTTTAATTTCTCCGGACATAATAGTTTGAACACAATGAGTTTTTCTAAGTTAAGGCGGTTACCGACGCGTTTTACTTCTTTTTGAGCATCAGTCTTGTTTTGATGAACAGCCTGACGATACTGAAATCCTGGAATATCCCCTATTCACACTTTTGTGAATATCCCGACTCTTCTTTTTAAAAACACACTACGTTTCCTAATCAGGGCCGGGATATTCACAAAAGTGTGAATAGGGAAAATGGTTGATTTTTGTCTGAATTTTCCAAAAATGTATGAACAAGTGTGTTTGTATGATTGTACCGGTCGTGATACTGGTTGGAAAACTCGGGTTTTGACCAAATTCGTATCATTTCATTTAGTGATGAGATCTCAAAAGATTTTGATTTTTATAACGCCCACTAATAATGGTAATTAAAGAAGATAAATTGAATTGAAAATGTAATTTTCGGTCTTTTTGCTCAAAATCGACATAAATTACATATTAAAATTTTATTGAAAAAATTGCATTTATTACAAATTGTATGCTATAAGTTAATTATGAATCTGCTTAAAATATATTGTTTGGTTTTTAATGCGATACGTTCAAAGTTTCGATTGCGTCTGATTCGCCAGATTTCCCAATTTTTTTGATCAATTTTAGATTATTTTTTTTATACAACTTGAAATGACTACTGAATCCAAGACAAGTTATAATTTTTGATGTAGCAGTTCAAAAATAGCAGCATAAAATACTCAGAGAGAGAATTCGAAATTTATTCATGTCCAAAAGTTATTTTTTTCCGGAGTTTAATCGACAACAAAATTTGGAATGTCGCAAAAATCAGCTTCCTATCATGTGTTGATCTCGCGGTATAGACTTCCGTCGGTGACTTGCTTTAAATACGGAAGGTCAAGTTTAGGTACTATCTGGAATTTTCAAAGTCTTGCAAATGGCCAGATAATCAAAATAGTTTAAATTATAATTTTGTAACGATATATGTGCCAAGCAGGTTTAAGACATAATTTAAATTAACCGGACAGAACGTGAGCAGACCGCTGAGCAGAAGTTTTGTTAAATTCTAGCTTAACCCCTAAACTCATACAGCCATAAAAGTGGCTTTCATTTTTTGAAAAGACCGGAAAGGACAAAAATAATCGAAATTGAAGTTCCAGGTTCAAATCGCCCATAGAGTCAGCAATTAATTTCTGAAAAATAATAGAAAATTTACTTTTGGATGAGCCGTTCGAAATATATTTTATCCTACTTTTGTTTTGGATTTCTCTGAAATTTTTCTTTATCAGCTTTATCTCACAATTTATTTTTAAAACTACAAAGTCTCAAATACTCAGTTTTTAGCAATTCGTCNTTTTAAAAAAATGTATTTTTCATTGTCGCCCCGACAAGAGAATCTTGGTCTGAAAATCTGGTGAAAAACGCCTATCTTTTGCCTAGGAACGTTTGAAAAAAAGCCCTTATCTTTTTCCTATAACTATACGCCGCACGCCAGGAACGAATAAATTTATTTTTCAAAATTGTAGGTTTTCGCGGAGGCTTACGTAGGTTTTATCTCGGGTTCCAACTATACGCGTATAACTATACGCCGCACCCCGCTGTAAACTTAAAACTTAGAAAAACGATATGTTTGAAAATGTTATAAAGTAAACAAAGCGTTGAAAAAACAAAACAAGTTAAGATTGAAACGTGGTTCTCAAATTTTTTTAGTTTGACGTTTAATTATTTGGCTCATATCTTAAATTTGAAAAAAGGGCCCGCTTATTATAAATCAAGCCAAAATTTAAGTATCAATTACTGGAAATGGGCTCTTTTTCCAAATTCCAGATATTGTGTTTAATTTAAAGAATTAGTTTGAATTAAAATGGAGATAAACCATGAGTTTTGAAAATATCCCTTTCCAACCACAGTAAAACGTGACAATGAGGGTGATCTCTATTTTGCGTGTTCGAATCCAACTTATGAATATTCAAAAGGCCGCCTTATTTCCCGGGAAGTCAATCGACAAACGTAAGTATCTTCTACTTCTATATGCATCAATTTATCAACTTCAGGCTTCGTAGCAGCAGTACAAACAATACAAAAGAGCCAAATTCTTGAAATTTTGTTTTTGACGGACAATTTGTTTTTGTTCAATTTTCGTCAAAATTTTCGATTCGGTTTTTGATCGATTTTTTCGTTACGAGCAATATTTTGCAACAAGGCCATCAATGGATTGTTTGCACTGCTGTTCTGAAGCCTGACATAAGAAAATTATTTTTAAAAATGAAATTTTTAATGATCAAGAAATTTACTTTGAAATTTTGGACAGTGAAAGGTTTGAGAATGAGAAGCACAAGCTCGATAAAACATTGTTTGAGGAGAAACTTTTTGGTTTTTTGATGAGCTTAATAAAATGTTCTTGTGTTGGCGTAGAATGAATTGTTCCTCAACTTCAGCAAGGTCGTGCAGTACCACATAAATCATATTTAAGCAAGAAGCCACTTAAAAAACCAGCCTAATTAGCCACAGTCAGTGTCAAAAATTATTTTTTTCAACAGGAGTCAAGCAGCATACGAAGGTGAGCCATGAGCGTTTCCTACACGCTGTAAGAAAAAGATATCCTGCAGAAATATACGAATTTCGTCGACATAAAGACTGAATTGTTATCTGTGTAGATTGTTCAAAAGGTTTTCTTTATCATTTTCTATGTCTGTGTTCATAACAAAATATAGGAAGAATTTAGAGATAAGGATGCAAAACCGCCGAAAATCCACCATTCTAAAAAGCCTCTGTACACTGACTAACCATTTATGGAAAACGACTTTCGGCAAATTTTGAAAAGTTGTTCTCAGCCGGAGAATTTCAAAAATTTTGTTTTTATTAAATTACATGTTCAGTGATCAATTATAGAGCAGCCGAAATTAACAAAATTCCAAGAAGAGTTTGGAGCAAATTAAACACAAAAAACACAGTTTATTTGACGCAAACATGCCTTGTTTTTCGAAAATGGTTTCCATATATCGTTATGGGTTATCATTAAATGGTTATGAGTTTCCATTATCGGAGGTGTCCATAAATGGTTGGTCAGTGTATTCAAGCCAAGAAGACATTGTAATCAAATCCCACAAAAATACCTTAAGAGTTAGTTCGATGTGCCCTTTGGCGCTGGAATTTGACTTCACCAAAAAAAACTTTTTTAACCATACTATAAAAAATGAAGTTTGTGAGATGGGAATAATACAAAATAGAGATGAGAATGAAATTGATATAGAAAGAAGCAGACCTTATCAGGAACCGGGAAAAATGAATACTAACAAGAAAAATGTTATGAAAAAGAATAGTGTCAAAGTTAAAGTGTAAAACGAAGATAGTGATTTAAAAATTTGTCAAAATTTATGGATAACATCTAATTGGAATGAAAAATTAAAAGAAGAAACCATACTAAAGAACGCAAAATCTCTTGTTGCCTTTTATATTAGCCCTTAAAAATGTACGAAAGGAATAATAGTAAATAATTTTGGCCTTGAATCTATAAAAATTTAAAATGGGATAAATCCTCATGGTCTAGTTACACAAGGATATAGCGCGTCAACCAGTGAACCCAAGTGCGTTTTGTGCCTCCAGGAATTATTTTGAACGTCCAAGAGTTAAAAAATTGTAAATTGAAAATGTTCCGGTAGAAATATGAAACAAATCCTCTTTTATGATTCCCCTTTCTCA
>SCLH01000628.1:49824-63091 GCA_004367855.1 Oikopleura vanhoeffeni
TAACAAAATGTATTTCTACTTTGTATCTACGTTCTAAACCGAAGTATAACAAAAATTAAACTTCGTTAAAAAAAATGTTAAAACTTATCGTTAAATAATGTTGACCTGTTCTGATAGATTATTAAAAGTTGAATAAAATTTATTTTATCATGTTATATAATTGCTATATCGATTATTATGCCTAGATAGGTCTAAACACTATTGCCCTAGTTAAAAGAAAAACGATAAGTGTTCAGACCAACTTTGGCATAATAATCAATATAAATATATTGTTTGGGCCTTGTACGAGTATGATTTTGTGATAGGAATAAACCTTGTAAGGAAGAGAGAGCTATTTTTGTAATGGTTCAAACCTAAGGTAAGTTAGAGGAGCAACATGTCTAGACAATGCGTTGCGTTATCAGTCGCAGTCTTTTCCACATATTGTTTTAATCAATCTTATCTTCTTGTAAGCCAAACTGATCAAATATCAAATTATAATTATATCTTTTTATCGTCTTTTGATTAATCTAATAGATGTGAGCTGAAAAGAAGAGAAAGCGGCCTCATGAGTGGCTAGAAAGGGTCTTAGGAGTGTTTGGATTGGCTCCCTCAACCTACATCTATTAGATTAATCAAAATGTGATAAAGGGATATCAGGGATAAAGAAATATATCTTCACTAAAAAAATCGCCTGAATTTAATCGAAAAAGGCCAAAACTTTCTTTATTTTTTAATATAAGTATTTTGATGATACGTTTTAATGATAACTTATTAAAAATAATATTTGTTTCAAAAATTGTTGATTGGGTTTTTTAAATCCGCCTATATCTCTTTAGCACTTTTTGCTGAATCTGAGATGTGCGGGCTGAAATGCGGCTTCATGAGTGGCTAAGAAGGGTCTCAGGAGTGTTCGGATTGGCTCCCTCAGCCCGCACATCTCATATTCAGCAAAACGTGTGAAAGGAATATATAATATAATATATCCCCTATTCACACTTCTCGTTATATTCCCGGCCCTGATTAGGAAAATAGTAGTGTGTTTTTTAAGGAAGTCGGCTGGGATATTAACAAAGTGTGAATAAGGGATATATCAACAGTATAAAGCTACAAAAAACTGCCTAATTATGAAACAGACTAATTTATTAAATTATTATTTACATGCGTTTCTTTTTTGAAATATATGTTCACTTCCTTTGTGACTATAAACCTTATCTTTTACTCATGTAAAATGTCATTCTTAACGTTCCGCTTGACATAAACGAACCTAAAATAAAAACAAAATGAATTCTCCTCTCTTATAACTCTCTGTTAATTCTTCGACAGCTTCATCTTATCGAACTTATCGGATTTGTCTTATCTTTGGATTAAGAAAAAACGGGCTCCTGGCAATCGACTCGTTTTTTCAACCAAGAATTTGTATATCATTCGGTTCGGGAAAACGGAATCGTTTGATTAAGTTCTTAGAAAGGCTCAAACTGTCCACTATAACAAAACTGATGATTAAAAAATTTCCAGTTATCGCAATATTAAAAAATAGTGGTGGATTCGGAGCAATTTTTAATTTTCAATTTTATTTTAAACTTTAATTTTTGTGCTCTGTTTGAGCTGATCTTATAATATAAATCCATTGGAGTTGTTCTGAAACCTTTATCTCAGAATCTCACCAAAACTTACAAGCTTAAAAAATTTCCTACTTTCCAGTTTGCTGGTTCCTTTGCATCTGCTACGTCTTATTTTTTATGACAGCCTTTCATAATATCTTCAAAGGCAGTTATCAGACTGCTTGATACATAATCGTGTATCTGCGAAACGTTAGAAACTGTAGGTTGTTTTGATGCCAAACAGTGTGCAATAAATTTTGTTCGCGTTAACGCGGTTTACGCGTAGTCAAAATTCAGTATTTGTAAAAAAATTATCTATGTCTATTTTCATGATGCGGACTCAGCTCATTTGTGGTGGGTCGCCAATTTATGCTTTGGAGAACAAACATTATTTTCGATTTAGATTAATAAAATTCTATTTCAGATTTATTCTTGCATACTTTTATCAAAAAATTAATTTCAAACGATGCAAAATGTCAAAAAAATTACGTCAAAACTTAATTGTCAAAAGATATCAAATTTGAGGTCAATTAGTATATGTGTTTAAGTATTATGTGTCTTTTAATTCGGTTAAAATAATGAGAGTCATTTGTTTCAACTATATAAAGAAGTTATTCAATGTTAAACTTATTTTTTATGTTGTTCTATTAATTTTTAGTTTCCTGAAATCTAAAATGATAAATTTCAAAATTTTTAAATAGTTACAATATGTTTGAAAACTTGTAACTGATTTTGTTCCGCTACTAAACTGATATGTTGAAAATGCTACAAAATTAAAAATTAGAAAATGAATCCACAACTATTTTGGGACAACATATTGGCTATTCCCTCACTTAAGTGATAAAAAGGCGGTATTAAACCGTGCTTTTTGAAAAAAATTGTTCAACCAAAAAAAAAGTTGGTCAAACGCCTTTTTAACAGAACCGTTTTATGAAAAAAAATACCGCGGTTTCACTTTGTTAAACATTTTTTCGTCAGAACGAGGAAGAGAAAAAACCAAAGTTCGTGCCCTCTATGATACATACCAAAAGTGCCCAATATGTGTGCCAGAATTTTCGGAGCGAAAAGTGTTCGGGCGTACTTATCAACCCCCTGTATTTAACTGAAAAAAATTATTGCATTCATGTTTATTTTGTTGATTCTGTCATCTGCAAATAAAATTAAAAACTGATAAATATCACCAGCAGTCTGTTATAATGTAAACTTAAATAGGGTGTTCATGACACTGCCATCAGATCTCCAATATGGTTATTCTAAATTTAACTAAGGTCCAGTTATATATGGGTTTTAGCCATCCAAGGGACAAATCTCCTTGAATATTTGCTAATTGCGGATCGAGCATGTGATTAGTTGATATATTACAAATATGACCAGTTTGATCTGCATATTTTGAATCCAAAGATTGGTTGATGGCGTTCTATATCCTTAACCTGCCCCCTGCACGAGCGACGTGTTTCAGAACACAGAGACCAAAAATATTTTGGGAATGTTCATTTTGGCGTCGGAATATCGGACATGACCCCGATAGTTCCTCTTATCTTTTCTAAAATTAAGAGCATTTCTAAATTGATTTTTCTCTTAGCGCGGTTAAATCCAAATAATGTATGTTTTTATTAGTTGTTTTGACATATGATCAGGAGAAGGGTGCTTGATATTTGGGACTGCCAAAGTTTATCGGTGTGTAATCAGGTCAAGTACATCACCAAGACAATAATTGAAAACTTTTATTCCCTTTACGAGGAATATAAATTATTTTAGTTTTGTCTGGGTACATTGATGAACGGTAACACATACTTAAGCAGTTCAATGTACTAGGACAAACAAAATTATATCTTATCTTCCTTGTTAAGACATATTTAGATTGCACTTAGGTTAGAAAATTATCGCCTCGGGACCGTCAGCTGAGATTGTTTGATTTTAAGTTTGATAAAAAAATTTTGATATTCAGTTTAACGGTTTAAAATAACTTTGTACATTTTTTCTTTCATATATTTCTCTGAAAAAATGTACCAATCTGCGGGACTTATGCACCCCCTTTACATGGTTAGCAACAACGTCCGTTTTCAAAAATCTGAACTGAGATTGTTTGTTGATCAACAATCTGAAATTATAACAATTGAATTTTTATTCTGACTCGCATGCCGATTCGTGTTAAAAAACTCTAAGTACAGTTAATGTACAAACTAAAATAGAAACAAAAAAATTGAGTTTTTTATTTAGTTTCCGAAATTTGTATTGCTACGTATACTTGTATTCACAGCTTTACAAGTTCAAGTTTCAGCTACTCGATTAACAAAACTCTGTTTACTACGAAAGTAAGAACTAAGGTATGGTTTGGTTGCAGCAGAACAGTTTTTATTATTTATGAAGATTATTCGATGATCGCCCGAACAAAATGTACAGGTTGAATCTTATTTTTTTGTCGGTGTTTCACGCATCACTTAATTATCACCTATCTATCATATAAATAACACTAATTTAAATTGTGTGACTGTTTGATGCGTAAAACAACCGACAAAAAATAAAATTTCAACCTGACATTTTGTTCCGTGCGATTAGGTCGATCGATGCATCATTCGATGACGCGGTTTCGGTTGTCAAAATAGGCTGTTACTCGGACTTATATCTCGACCAACCTTGGATTTTATACGAACCGATAAGAGGTCAATTGAGGGTGGGTGAGAATTTATTTCATCTAGTCAAATTCCAACATCTCAATATTTTTTGATCGAAAATGCCATTTAAAATTTGAATCCGCGACGCAATTTCGGAAAAATTTGAAAAACATTATGAAAAAAACTTTTTTCGGCAATTATCTAACCTCATTCATTTTTTTGTCCTTGATCTCTGGGTACAATAACCATATTATCGAAAAACCTAAAAAATGTGGCAAAAATACATTTCAGATGTTTGAAAATATGGCCTGGAGCACATTCTGTGATTAGGTTGAAAATACAGGCTTATTGATTGGCGCGTTTGCGCAGATGAAACCAAGCGCCATAATTTCTAATACAATAGTTTAAGCAATATATAATAAATATATAAAATATATAAATATATTAGAATAAAGAAAATATGAATGAATAAATAAGAATAAAGAACATATTAAAAGCCAACAGGGTGTGTTTGACAATATTCGGTCCCTTTATTGATTTTTTTAAAGTCGATAGGCCGTTTATTTAGAATATTGCCCTAGGATTCTCTTTTTTGAAATATTCTCCGCTGAAGCGCTGCAGAATTTTTCAAAAACCAAGAATATCTTAGAAAATATTTTGAATAAACGCCTAATAAACTGACCATAATTCGATACCCGGGGCAGTGTTCCTAAAACCGGGATGAGTTTTCAATCCCGCGTCCGACTCATAATTTTTTTCAATCCCGAGTGTTATTAATTTTTTTCGAATCCCGATCCCCACTCGGGATTCCCGTTTTTTTTATAAAAATACGATTTATGTTATTTATCCTACATTACATGTTTTCCGACATTTAAGGCCTCGGATGCATTTGACAGATGACTTATATGTGCTTTGATTGAAACTGTTCACAGGGTTAATATATACCTCTCAATATACCACCAAAGTATATTCCATGCTCCAAAACAACTTTGTTGTACTGACAGAGTTTTGAGTAGGTGGTTTTCAAGAAAACTTTTGAGTTCGAATTTGACTTTGCGAATTTGACTAATTATGAGAAATTTTTGAAAGAAGTTCGCAACATTCGAAAAAAATGCCTTATTTTTTTTTTTTTAACATTATTTGTTTCAAATCAACAAAAAAACCTCTTCAAATGGCCACTCTAACTTTTCGCGTAGGTGACCACATATTTTGTATATGCTATTTTAAAAATCATCTGACATTTTTTTGGATTTTCGGTCGAAACTATTTGGAAATATTTTGAAAATATCCCGCGTTTCTTGTTCAAACTTTTTCAAACTTATTTTTTGGGAATCCCTAGCTGAAAATATTCCCAAAGTGCTAATATCCCAAAAATTGCCAAATATAGCTGATTTTTTAAATTTATATCACAAATTACTCTGGGCGTCATGAATGACGTCATTCTCATGATTTAATTTTCAAATTTACTCTTTTCAACTTTAATTTGATTGAGTTTGGTGGAGTATTAAATTTTACGCATTTTTCTGATTCACTTAATTCGAACTAATTGTGAAGGTCCTTAAAAATCCAAAAAATATTTGACTTGTGACGTCATTTCGTACGCCTACGCGTTAATAATTTTTTTGAACTAATCATTTGAATAACAAATAAGTTATTTTTGTCCTCATATCACCGAATGTCTCAATATCGCCGAATTTTCTTGTCAAAAAATCGGCGATATTGGCAAATTCAGTGATATGTGACATAACAAATTTTGTTCTATAACGACAATATGGCGAAACCCTCAGCTTTTTTATTTTGATTATATTATTAAATTGTCCTTATTTTTTTAAATTATCCTTCTATTTCTTCACACTGTCGTTTTATTTCCGAAATTATCGTTATATTTCATCAAATTATCCCTTATCCTTAATTGTCGTTTTATTTCCGAAATTGTCCTAATTTCCTATCATAAGTTGTCCTTATGAATCCCTAAATTGTCTGCGCTACCAAATTACTGTCTATTTATTTACGGTAAACAAAGTGCCTGGTACGGGCCTAGCCGACTCAACCTAGGGTTTATCTAAAGAGTGAATTTCTTTCGTGGCGACGAGAATAACAAGTTTACACATATTTGTTTAACATTATTTTATTCTAAAGTGCACAGAATAAGTTTAACAGAGTAAGCTTAAATAAATTATTACGGGACATGTGAATAAGGACCTCTTGAGAAGTAGCCTAACTTTAAATGAGCTTCTGCTATCGGACGACCTTTGATCGACCGACAGCCCTTATCCACAGCTCCAAAAGCTCAGCTAGAAATATGCAGCAGTTGAGCTAGTAATATTAACGTTAGTTAAAGTACATTACCCTAATCGAAATCTCTTTCTCACAGAGGCTCGTGATACGCTTAGTAAGTTAACTTTAGTTTATTCAGATTAATGTTTGTATTTTCACGTATAAATGTTATCCATGATCCGTTCGATAATTGCATACCTGAGTCGCAAGAAATATCGCTTGACATCAGCAAATGGACAGACGACTTTTATGACGAAAACGGATTGGTTAAAAGTTACGTTCAAAAGAAGAAAAATAAGTTTATTTCTAAAAAACTAGATGATCTCGTCATTCATAATTTTCTGGTGGAGCTTGAAAATCAGCAAATAAAAATTCCTTTTCCGAAATTTATTTACAATAATTACGATGGAATCTGTTTAAAAGACTGGGAAACTTATGTTCGATTAAACCATGCTAAAAATCCGTTTAAAAGTCTGGTATTGAAAATCTTGAATTGTATTTCAAATCATAAAAATTTTCAAATTGATTGCCACTTATTTGTTGAAAAGGTTATCCAAGCTCCAGAAAACTTAGATTGTACAATGGAGTCTATTGAACCAAGTTGCTCTGATTGTATGAGACTTGAGCAATTGTTAGAAGAAAAACGCAAGGAATGTCGATACTTAAATGATAAAAACAAAGAATTAGAGTCGAAAATTCATGAACTGGAAATATCTTTAGAAAACCAAGATGGATATTTTCGTAGTAGAAGAAAAATTAGCACAGCAGACACTGACAATGATCCATGTTCAACCCCTAAGCGAAGACGCCAAACATCGGATATGTTATTAACTCCGACTGATAAGATAGTAAAAAGTTTTGTGGCAAGGGGTCCAAAAAATCGAATTTCACAAGAAATGAAATTATTTATCATAGGTTGTACTACTGATGCAATGCTTAGCGTTCGTCAACAACGCAAAGTTTTAGAAAATCTTGATCACGCGTTACCAATTTTAAACGAAAATTGCAAAATGCCTTCTGAATTTCCTATTTGGAAAGTAATTTCTTGCCTCCCGATTTTGAATACGCAACAAATAGTAGAATTTGTAGAGAAATCTAGCTTTTTAAACATTGCTGTTGATTCAACTACAAAACGAGGTAAACAATTTCTTGGTGCAATGTTATTCAATGAAGAAGGTGAACACTGTACATTATCTCCTGAATGGATAACTGATTCCACAGCTAAAGCTGAGGCAGAAGTTACAATCTTAATGATAAAAGATATCGGTATCTTAGCAGAAGCAACTAATATGATTGAAGAAACTGCTGCAACTTGGAATATCAAGACGCTGAAAAAAATAACGTCAGTAATATCAGACAGCTGTAATCAGGTCCGGTCAATAAGTAACAACTAAGTTACAACTTTAATTCTTCAGTCCACTTTTACGTCAAATTACTATTTATCTTTTTTGACCCACAAAAGGCTATGCTTCTGAAACAGAAGCTTATTGGAAAGATCAGAAATGAAGTTGATGATCAAAATCAACAAATTGCAACGCTGGATTGTACCATGCATATAGGAAAAGGTCTCAATATGATCCGTTTAAATAGAAATTATCAATGAATTATAACTTAATTTTATTTAAACCTTAAAAAGTCAGTAATTGTGAAAATCATGCATTCAAAACTATGAAAACTGGCGAGAAATTAATCAAAATTGTGTCTGAAAGAATGAGCACTGTTCCAAATCCCTCGAATATAAACATATCCAAAGAATGGGAAGTATTTATGGCAGAAAAGTCAATCTTTTCACGAAACTTATGCAAGTTTCAGCCTGCACTACGATGTCGCTTCAGTTGGAAATCGCGCAATGCCGCAAGAATTCTCCTGAATTACGCTGATTTGTCAGAATTTTCAACTGGCCATTGGCCCGATCTCAAATCCCATTTTGAGTCAAATGACATAATTGAAGCAAAAGAAGAACTTCTTGGACTATCATTCACGTGGTACGGTATTTTACTTCCATTATGGACAAAAACCGCTGGAGCTAATGTCGTGGTAACAGTTGATTTGTTTCGCGAATTTATTCGACTTGCAAACAATATTGTTGATGCTAGATCTATTATTGATGCATGTGATCCTGTTAATAATAAATTGCTTCGGGTCAAATTTGACGATCCAAGTTCCGGAATCATGCCAACATCAGAAATTCCTATTAGACGGTTCATTTTCGATCAGATTCTAATTGAGTGCTCATATCCATTTCCAGAGCGATTTGTTCTGACTGTTATCAATATGGTGAAGGCGATGAGAAGTTATGCCTTTAAACTTATGGAAGATTGGCTATCTTCAGATAATATTCCGGCAGGCATACAAAAAATAAGCTTCACAAATCAGCGATTAGAAAGTTTATTCGCTCACTTAGACATTGCAACTCAAAGAGCACATTGTTCTACAGTTGAAAATAGATGCCGAGTTGTCCAAAGTAAAGTCAAAACTTTTAAGCATTTAGTTGCGTTACCAAAGGAAAAAAGAAATAAACTCTTAATTGAATCATATGAAAAGTGTACATGGTTAATCAAACGTAGAAAAGATCATGAAAGAGAAATTGCTGAACGCTTGAAATCAGCATTTGAAGAAAAAGCATTAGAGGTGTGTATTATATATCACATATAATTTGATATCAATATCAGTCAAATTTAATATCTTTTCAAAATTAAAGTCTAAACTATTTTATAATTTCAGTTGGAAGAGGCTATGGCCGCAATCTTAAGAGAAGCTGCATATCTTAGTGAGAACCCAAGCGCTTTACCAAAAAGTTTTGATGGAGAAGGAATAACCGATGGATTAATTAGAAGACGATTGTCCCTTGAGACGAATGAGTCACTGTGCTTGAGTTTGTATCTAAATGGTATTATTCAAGTTGTGAGAACTGTATGTGGAGAGTTGAATAGAGAAGACAAAAGATTGAAATTTTGTGCAACACCAGCTAAAGGCTGTGTCTCAGTTGGTGCGGCTAAAATGAATGTAATTAATTTATTGTCGCAATTTTCATCTAGAATCTGTTTCAGTGAATAAAAGTTACAGCTATAAATCTTGTTTGTACAGTATGTAAAAAAAATTGTACGAGAACAAAAGGTCCAATTTTCAGTGGATTGAAAATAATTCTCCTGCAAATTATAGGCTTTGATCTAGAGAAATTTCTCTTCTTATTCTTGAACAATTTGTTACATACTGTATGATATTTGAAATTGTATATAACGCAGTCAATCAAGTGGTCTATCAAATTTTATATATTCATAACAATTTGAGAGCCGATTGTCGAACATTAGAAAATTTTTGTTATTTAAACATAAATAATCTACTTCTCTTCATTTAAACAAGTTTAAATTGACATTGTGTATGTCTCCTCAACATTACCTTCCAGTTTAACATGATTTAAGCGCCTTCGTAACAATTTTTTAACATTTATGTGGATAAAATATTTTTTGTTTTTTAAAATGACATTTCTGAGATTTAAATTGATCAAATATTTATTTTCCAAGCCTTTTTTGTATTGAACTTGACACGTTATATGTGCTCTTTCAAAATAATATTCATTAAAGTATAATTTGAGCCCGGCCGTAAGACGATTTATAGCAGTTTTGCCAAAATAACACGATTTTTTTTAAAAAAAATGGATATTTTCATATTTGTATGAGCCATATCTATGTATTCATGAATAATTCCGATTTGATTTTTTGAGTGATATGTGCGTTTCTACAAAAGCTACTCTAGGAGTAGAATTTCACCACATTTTTAAGATATTTTCGCCGAGAATTACGTGTTTTTCTTAAAAAAACTGACATTTTTTTGCTTTTGTATTGACCTTCACTTTTTGCCACAGATTTTTTTAAGTTTTTTTATACCTTGAAAAATTTGCGTCCTGAAGTAGATAACGTCTTGAATATAATTTAAAGCACTGGCTGAATTAATTTTTTTGACCAAAATGATTGATTTGAATCAATATAATTTCGACTTTTTGTGTTTTTCTTAGGGGTCATATCTCTAGAAATACTGAACGAGCTTTTTTTCTTCTTTTGTTTGAAATTCCCACAACTTTAAAAACGCTTGTAGCCCTTTGTTTTTTTATTTAAAGAAAGTCGAATTTTTGACCAATCAAGAAACCTCGAACTTTTTTCGAAAGTTTTGACCGGAGTAAAAATTTTTCTTTTTAAATATTTCATACAAAAATGTATTTCATAACATATCATTAGGTATTAAAATGAAACGGAAAACCGATAACAGCCTAGCAGACTTGCATATTGAAAAAATGTACAAGCTTTCAGAAATCTCTTTTTTTTAAAAGGGTGCCACCTATGTTTATCCTACAATTGAGTATCAAAGAGTGAAATAAGAGAAATAAGTAATACTCCGGATGGGCTTTAAAGTCGGAAAAAGATCGCCAATAATCCTATTTCTAGAAAGCATAGCATGAATTACGGGATAATCGAATAGATTATCAATGTTTCTCGAATCTAATTATTGATAAATTTTTAATAATCTTACTTCGTCCTTCAGGCGAAGATCCTACGTATCGGCGCAAAGTTTTTTTCCCAAGCAAAATCAACGAATTGGGTACTTCGGCCTAGTATTGGCACTTTCGGTGATGTGGGGACCAGAAATATATTTAAGAAATAATTTTCATCTTGAAAATATCACGTCGATCATCACCGCTGTAGATAATTTGTTGATAAAAACCTCAAACGCCGCGGAATTTTCGGCGAATTGGATCTTTTGACAAATTTGCCATAATATATGGGGAATGGTAGGAATTTGTTAAAATCATGAAACTGCTGAGGTTTTTTTTTGCGGCGATATATGGGGCCGATATATCCCTTTATCACTTTTTGGTTAGAATGCGTAGCCACTACCACTTTAACGTGTGATTTTAACGGTTTGGGTGGCTACGCATTCTAACCAAAAAAGTGATAAAGGATATGGGTAGGGGCACACCCAGGATGTAAATCGGACTTTTAAACCAGCAATTATATTGAAATAAAATGAAAAATGGGTGACTTATACATGAAAAAAAATTTTGCGAGAAAATTTTGCCCGTCCAAAATGGGGTCTTTCTTATTAAATTGGCGGTATAAGTAACGTCAGGCATCCCCGCATTTCTTCCTCAAGGCGTAAAACCTTGCCCATAAGAAAGCCGTAAAATTTGACGAGTGTAGCACGATAGAAAATTTAAGTTACAAATAATGGCCCATCAATATCAATTTGCATTTTAGTGGTTTTGCCTACCGGCATTTTTCATGAAAATTCCTCCTGCGAAATGACAAACATTTTTTCTGAAAGATTGAAAAAGATAAAAATTTTTCGGAAATTTTTTTTCGTGACATAAGCTGAAGGTTTTTTTTAACAACCAATCCTCTGATTAATAACAAGAAAAAAATAAATGATTAAACATACCTCAAAAGTGGCCTAACCAAAGCCCAAAAAGGTGTTTTTAAAATACTATCCAAGAGATTGGTGACCCGTAATTTTTTTTTTCGTAGTCCGGAATCTTTTTTAATTGAGACGGTTTTAAACCCCCAAACCGAAATTTGAAAAATCCTGCTGACGGGTTTAGTTTGGAAGATAGCTTCTCCGGTAGACCTCTAGATATGGGGCCTTCCTTGGTCGTATTAACTTATTTGATATGTATTATTAAATAAATTATTTATTAAATGTTTTTCGATTTACAACGTTTACAGGGGGGCTAATATGCCGCTCCCATATCGGCGAACAAAAACTACGCAATTTAGCGATATTTAGCGGGAATAATTTCGAGTGCTGAATCGCCGAGTGTGGCCAATATCGCCGATTGAGTTTAAGATTTTTATTACAATTAACAATGTGGGTGTCGGGGAGATACCAGAAATGTTTAAGAAGTCCCGGGAGTCGAACGCCAGATAAACGGATATCACGATCGAGTCGCGCTATGTACCACTCGGCCAACGGCTCATTCTTACTTGACTAGACATCTGTTATGTTGACGCGAAAAACCTGGTCGCGCCCGCATGGCGTCATCGATGACCTTATTTTCAAGATTGATTTTCAAAATTCACTTTTTTTCAGTTTAAATTTGATTCGGCGTTTGGTGGTGTTATTAACTATAATTTTAAGTGATTCCATTTCCTTATAACGCCTACTGTAAAATTCTATGAAATTGAAAAATTGTTCGACCATTTTGACGGTCATTTCGAACGTCTACCCTTTTTTCATTTTTGAAACCAATTTTTTATTTTTACCCATATCGCCGAGTGGATATCGCCGAAATGTGCCATATCGCCGAAAATTTTGTCAACAATCTTTCGACGATATGAGCTCCCGGCCCTGAATTATGCAAATTAAATCTGCTTGTAGGAAAATATTGACAATGTGTTGAACCACATTTTTTTGATGTATACCGTTTATTTTTTTTTTTTCTCTTGAGCGTACTTTCAACTGGTTTATTTATTTTCTTTCTTCAGTTGGATTAACGCATATCATATGTGACATATCCTAATCAGTGAGAATCAATTTATGATACAGCTTGCGAAAACCGATTTTATCAATTTTCGGGAATGAATTTGCAAAAGTCGGTAAAGTTCTTAATTTGAAAAAAGAAAATTGGACTCTCTGTTTATTTCCTATGTATGGTCAAATAAAGAAAACGAGATAGTATGATATAGATTCAAATTATTTAATTTTATTGGGATAACTAAACGGACACGGAATTACCAAAAATATTTTTCACAAAATTTCCTTCAACGTGAAAGCCGATATTTAAATTTTTTATTTTATGCA
>SCLH01000628.1:63112-111719 GCA_004367855.1 Oikopleura vanhoeffeni
AAAGTCTTTATTTCTTATCAATTATTGCAGATAAAAATTTTAAAACATTATTTCTCCTGCTCAATCTTTCACGGAGAGTTTCAGTATTGCATTTATAATTGAATAAAAATACGAATTTTTAAATTTTTTCAAAATTAGTCATATTTCGGATAGAAGGATTTTAAAAATAGATAACGAGGGCGAAATAGGCACATTTTTAATTAGTTGCAAATCGGATTTCTAAGCCCGATTTACCTATGTTTCGATATTTTGTTTGTTCCAATTACAAATAGAGAAAGTTTGACTTGTGCAAGCAAATTTACATTCAGGAACCCCCCTTAAAGGATTAGATGCGTTTTAAAGAGTTGATGTTTAAGGGTATCCGTGGTTTCTACATTTTCTGCAGTTATTATGTCATAAAAATGCCACCAAATCAGTTGTTGTGTTTTGAAAGCGCAAAAACAACCCAATGAAAGAACAAAAAAAATTCTTAAATTTCTTGCGTTCTTTCGATTTTTTTCGTAAGTATTTTTTTCAAAATTAGTGGTTAAAAAATACGTTTGTTCATTTGACCACGTAAAACTCGAAATTCGGGTTGACGTAAGCCAATTTTTTCTTTCAGATGGCTTTTCAAGCTTTCTTTGAGCCTTACTTTCGAAAAAATCAAAAGCACATTTTTTTCGAAAAATTTTTTCACATGACCTTGAAAAATTCAAATTTTTGTTTGGGTCGAAATTTAACAAAAACGCTCCTATGAAGCTTTTGTTTGTTAAGAGCTAGCTTTTGCAAAAATTTGAGTAAATTTTGAAATTCAACCTAGAAGGAGATAGATTTTCCGATGAAAAAAGTCCAAAAACCGGTATTTTGGACCGGTTTTTTCCTTATCCTAAAATAAATATGGCCCTTATCGACAACAGCGCTTCTATGAAGTTTTGCATACTAATTATACAGCTTATGTTAACATTTGGGTTTATTTCAAAATGAAACCTGGGAGGAGATAGATTTTCCGTTTTGGCTTAGGTGGCTCTTGTTTCACTTATGTGTGAAGGAGTGTGGTNTACAAAATGGCTAATCTGAATAATATCCTTGAATCCCTGTTTGGCTAATGTTTTATCGGGAATATGTCAAATTAGGAACCACCATACCCTTAAGCACCAAAATTTAGCTCCTTAAAGGGATGATTACTACACTGTTGAAATTTCGACTTTCGGAAACGAATCATACAACTGCGTTCTACGTTAGCTCAAAATAAATTTAGAGAAACTATTACAGGAAAAATTGGTCCGCATCGTACTATTTTTTATGAAAAAAATTAAAGTTTTATGTTAGGTTTTTGAAAAAATAAAATTTGAAAAATGGTCCGATTTAGTTGTTGACTATAATTTATAGTGACGCAATTTTGCTTGGGAAACGATATGGAGATAGCTGATTTCGGTATTTCTGTTACCTGTTGAATTCACAATTTGCAGATTAGATACGACAAAATAAAACAAAAACGTCCAACCGAAATAATTTTCCATTGGAAGATTTTGGAAGATTTTCTTGAAAATAAATAAATAGGTTTTTCTCTATTCTCAATTAGTCGAATATCGTCATAAAAAATGATTAATGTTTTTTATGTTTCGCTTGTTTTAATCAGTATAAAGTTAAATCAAATTATGTTTTTTGAGTATCGGTTGCAAATAAATTTAACAACGTAATAAAAATGCCATAACAATAAAATTTAATTTTTTCCGTTACGTATATTGTTACAATAGACGTAACGGAAAAAATTAAATTTTATTTCATAAGAGATCTAATAATATATAAGGTCTATAAATTATAGACTATAACATCTGAGCCAATTTCTATAGATTTTTTATTTTGGATGATTAGAATATAATAGAAATAAACTTTCGATTAATCGTACAGTACTTTCAAGCTCAAATCGAAAAAATTCGCCCCTTTTTTTCGAAAAATATCGAAATTCCTCAATCTTCAATGTGAACAAAAAACGCTTGTATGCATCACACACTTTGGCGCTAGAGAGCAAAAACTCAGTCAATTTGTTTTCTGGCCACCTTGTGGTCAAAATTAAGAAAAACTATGAGCCCAAATTGTTTTGTCTAGACGATTTCTGAACTTTTGAGAGTGATTTCGAGAAAATCCGGGAGCATCACTTTTGACTGCGGACACCCTAACCGTACTTAATCTCAATTATGTTCGTTTGGATCTCTAATAATGAAAATCTCATTTAATTATTAAGAAATCATCAAAAATAAGACACTTTATAATACTGTATAATTGAATCCATACAATTTATATTTCTCGCTTGTTAAAATTCACAAATTTCAAATAATATATTTTTTGAATTTTTTAATAACGAATTATTAGCAGAAAACTGCATCGCAAACTATTTTTACTACTCTATTTTTACTATGATCAAATTTGACAATAAATCTTGCTGGTAATTTGAAAATTTCGGGTGACTTTAGGGTATACTGTATAATACCGTATACAGTATTATTGTGATTAGTTTTGGTCTTTTTTTTTTTAACTTTCACTATTTATGACTTGACCCCCTCACGCCAAAAATATAGAATACTCACCTAACACTCAAAAGGCCATCTAAAGACCCTACTTTGGGCGGTTATTACGGGAAACCGACAATCATATCAATATATTTAATTTCAGTTTTCTGGTCAAGGATAGAATTAATTTCTCTAAAAAAAATTAATTTGTGACCTCGAAAAGACGTGAATTGTCTAATTATAACTTTTTTACACCCGTCGCGGCACACGGTGTTCAACTTAGACACGAGCTCCTCAAGGCTATTTTTTNACATAATGAAAATTATTGATCATTTTTTTTTATGAATAATTATCAGAATATGCGGAAATTGAAATTTTGAACATATTTCACATTATGTATTTATACATAAGCAAAATTAAGTATTTCAACATTCCCCACATTAAGTGTTAATATATAATGATGTTTAAGTAGAAAATGATTAACCTCCATTAAGAGTTACTGTATAATGAAAAAAAAATGAAGTATTCTGTATACATATTATATATTTCTATATTTTTTACATCACGCTGATTTCATTATTTTTATTTATTTCTAAAAAATCATAAAACTTGAAATTTTTCCATATATATTTTCTTATACTCTTTTATATTTTTATATGCTGTGATGTATCAATAAAACAACCAAATACTGCTCCTTCAAACAAACAAAAATGATGGAAATCATGATGAGGGAATGATATGGGACTGAATTGAGAGTGGGAAGAAATTCTTATCAAACAAGCCATGATATTAGAATAACAAAAAATCCAGAAACGAAGTCAGTCAATTACAAACTACCGCTTCTGCCCCTTGTGGTCAAACTATCAAAACTCTCTCCCTGCTAATGTTCTCCTTGTTCTCCTGCATTTTTGCAAAACTAAATTTAACTTTGTCATAACAAATTATTCTGCAGGCCTTTATCGCCAAACATGTATTTTACGCTGCCTTTTAACCCCTAGACTCATAGAGCCATAAAAGTGGCTTTCATTTTTTTGAAAAGACCGGAAAGGACAAAAATAAACGAAATTAAAGTTCAAGGTTCAAATCGCCCATAGAGTTAGCAATTAATTTTTGAAAAATAATAGAAAATTTTTTTTCGGATGAGCCGTTCGAAATATATTTTATCCTACTTTTTTTTTGGATTTCTCTGAATTTTTTCTTTATCAGCTTTATCTCACAATTTATTTTTAAAACAACAAGGTCTTAAATACTCAGTTTTTAGGAATTCGTCTTGACCATCTTTAAAAAAAATAATAATGGTTNAAATGTTTTACAGAAATTTGGTTTAAAAAAATTATTATTTTTTTTCTTCTGGAAAACAATTATCCTGCATCTCTTGCGCCACATCGTTTTCTCTTTTTCGTTTTGTATTATCTTCCTTCGATCTTTTAGCTGGTTTTTTTAATCTAAAACAAAACAGTTATTAATCACGCGATACTTTGTCGAATCGGTCAATCTGGTCATTGCTTAAAATTAAAATTCTTCGACAATTTATTTGATACGGTGATGACACTAAACGTACATTGACAGGCCGAATTCAATTTGAACTAAATTTATAAAGAAATATAAAAAGTTTCGGGTCCTGATCTGTATAATGTATAGTTTGAGGATTCTTGGTAAGTTGCAACCTTATAGTCTATATTTTTTCTTTAAACCAGTGCAGCTTTATGGCATAAGCATAAGTCTGAACAAATTGTTAGACTGTACTTAGTGAACAATCTTTTCAATAAAGTTTTAAAATTATCGTAAAAAAACCAGATTTTAGATCAGTAAGGCCTTTAGCTTGCGTGAAAATGTGCTGAAAACTTGTTTTTAAGCACAAACTCCCTGGCAACCTAACGCGACACAAAGGAACCCAACCAAAAATGGAAAAACTTACCTCCTCCCAGGTTACGTCGAAATTAGCTGCTAAAATGGACAAAATTTGTATAAGAAAAAAAAAAAAATGGTAAGCCAAACTAAATCTTAGTCATTTTGATGTGTTTCGCCCTAGTTTCACATGAATATGGATAATTCCACCGTTCTTTAGCAATTATTCGTTCGAAAAAACAATCTCCTACAAAAAAATCTCCTGTAAGAAATATTATAAAATTCTTTTCAGTTTTTTTTCTAAGCTGGATTAACATGAATACAATCAGTAAATTTGGTTCACTTTTTTAAAGATTTAACTCAACCCGAAAAATGATTATTTTTTGACTAATTGAGAAATTGCGGAAAAAAAAAGGGCTTCGAATTTTTTTGTATAGTTGGTTAAAAAGAAAACCACTGAACACTGATCAGAAAAGATGTATTTTGACGTTTTAGTTGTTTAAAGATAAGCAAACGTAAATTTATTTCATTTTGAACAAAATACTAAGAAAAGTGGGGAAAAACCGAAATTTCGAATAAAATTTGAATATTTGGTCGGTAGTTACTCTGTGGACCACCCTGGGGTTAAAATTTTCAAAATTTCTTTCTTGCAAAATACGAAATTTAAGCAAAGAGTTTCTGGGAGCTGAATAACTATTGCACTAATCAACTTTCGCTGATCGATAAATAAGACAAAACAAAATATCATTTTCGGGTCAAAAGTTTGACTCAAAACGGTCTTGAGACACCTAATTGCAATTTTATGAAAACTCGCTCAGTTTGATTTCTCAGTCTTTAAGAAAGTCGAGGCAAAAATTTCAGTATTTTCAAAAAAAAATATAAGAATGTGATATTAATAATAAATATAAAAAAATATTCTCTGGAAAAAAGACGAAGAAAAGTATGCTTGACCACAAAATTAATTTATTTAATAAAAATTAGCTTTCAATTTATTTATTGAAATTAACAAGTGCCTTTTAATCATACGTGCAGCGTGGCATCCTTCTCGAAAGATTAAGAAAAAGTATTATAAATTTCAACGTGTGAACTTTGTTGTTTCAATTCCGTTGAATATTTTCTGACCAAAAATTGTTTTTTCGATATAAATCTTAACGAGTTTTTAGTCGTGTTACGAAAAGGGGTTTTAAATGTTTTCAGAGTTTAACGAAAAACGTAAACGTTGAGATATGCCATAATTAACGAAATGCAATTATTTGACCGTGAACTTGGCAGGTTTTACGTTTTTTCTCGTAAAATGAAATATTTTGTATGTAACTCCGCCAGTTTTGAGCTTACGGAGCAATTGTTTAAGGATTAAGAAAAAAATTTTCGTTGAGACGCTAAGCTTTTGTTACAAAGTCCAGAAATAATTCTTAAAATATTATTTATTATAAAAAAGGGTTTGTGAAACAGAATTTTTTTTCATTTTATGTTTTGTATTCAAAACAAAAAAGTTGAAGACCGTTTCAAAGTAGTTGAAAATTACTCAGCAAATGCTGTGTTAGCACGCCAAAAACCCTTTAAGATGGAGCATGGATGTAACAAAGTGGCCATTTATCATTTGTTCTTGCAAGTTTGTTTTCACTCTACAGATAATAGCCGTTTTGTCAAAACACAAAATAAATTACAAGTTAATGTAATAATTAAGTTAATGCATGTCTCAACCCCTTAAAATTGATTTTTTTCATCCAAAAAACAGACACTTGATAATTTCACGGTAGTGAGTATTTTATTAATATTCTATAATATGTTTATCTGGATGTAATGTTTAGTGGGGAAATTAAAGCATTTGCCATATTGTCTTAATTCAGAAAGATACATTTATTTAATTTTCTGAAATCTGGTCAAGGATATTTTATCGGCCTTCGAATTCTGCCATCAAAACAGTATATGATATATACTTTTACTGGAATATAACTTTAACTATTAATAAGGCATTCGTTTTCGGCTGTCGGTTTGCTTGCGTAAATAAATCCTTATAAAATTCGTTTCTTAAGAGGAAATAAGTCATTCTGTCCAAAAATTTCATATGTTATAATTAAAAAATAATGTCTAAGACATTGGCTGACAGTACTAACAGCAATTCTACTGTGTATATAATTAGATGAAACTTATAAATTTTCAATATATCAAAACGAAGTGTGCGAAACAGTGTCGGGGGTCACTGTTCCGGTAATCAATAACTGCTAAAAAAATAAATTAATTTTGCATCCGTGGTTAAATTATGTTTTGCTGATTATTTTTTGTTTGCTCATAAATTTTTTTTGTATCGCTTACAGAAGAAATAATGCTATAATTTTCTATCCAGAAAAGTCTTACAGAATTAAGAATAAAACGGTCGTTTCATATTTTTTTTCACTTTTACAATTTCCAACTTAAGGGCTCGGTGCATTTTGACAGATACGGATATTCCGCGGATAAGGCTCTTTGAATCAAAAACTTTTAAACGTGGATTTATTCATTCTTCTCGAAATACCCATCAAAATGATGTTTCATAATCAAGGCAACTTCTGTATTACAGAATTTTCGAATTAGTGCTTTGAAAGAAATTTTGAAGTTCGAATTAAAATTTCCGAATCGACAAATTATGAGAAATTTTTTGAAAAAAGTTCCGAACATTATCAAAAAACATGCCTTATTTTGTGTTCAAATATTTTTTTATATTTGTTTTCAATCAAAGATAAAACTCTTTCAATAGAGCGGTTCTTTTTAACTTTCGCGTAGTGACCAGCATATTTTATCTATGTATTTGAAAAATCATATGACACTTTTTGGAGATTTTTGGGCAAAACTTTTTGGAAATATTTTTGGAAAATTTTCCTCATTTCTGGTTCAAGTTTTTCGAAACTCCCAATTTTTTCTTGGAATCCATAAAGGTTAAAGCTAAAAAACTATTAGGACTGCCTACTTCCACTAATTTAAACATGTCTAGGTTTTGTTCTTCGCTTTGTTATGTACTTCTGAATACATACTTTTTGAATGAAAATACGGTTTTGCGCAAATCTGTTTAGCCCTCTTTAATCAAGAATTAAAATAAATTTATTTCACCGAGACTTGCCCATTCCGTAGGTCGAACCTGTCGATTATTTACAAATTTATTCATTTAACTCACCAAAAAAACATTTTTTCGATGTTGCTAAAATTTGGATTTTTTTCGTATTTGTTTCAAATTAAAAATTTTCGGAATCTGATCTTAAAAATCGTATGAATTAGAATAAAATTTTTTTCGATGATCGACAGAGACCGGTACTCTTAGGGTTCCTTTATACATAAATAAAAGGAAATATGAACGTGTTTGTAGCTTCTTGCTATATTGTCATCAGTACACCATTGCGATGTCGCAAGAACGGCGCGGTGGTTTTTTTGGAGGCTGGATTATGCTAGATGTGTTCAAAAGACCAATTTATAAAGAAAAATAATTAATCTGGAAATACAGATTAAACAATAGTATGTCCCTTATTGATTGTCGCTTTTGAGCCGTTTTTGAGCCCGCTCATCTAGATCAAGCAAAATGATGTTTGAAGGTTTTAGATGAGAAGCTTTTGTTAATTTATGTAGATCTATAACAAATTGATCTCCTCGTACTTTATTTCCTTGACCAATCAGCATGTTTGAGTCACTTAATGGCCGATGCTGAAAAAATATATTAAAAATTAACCAATTTAAACAAGGCTTCTCGAAGCAAGCCAAGTAAAATCATATTATATAATTTTTTCATGTTTTTTTTGGGTGTCAAGTTGACACCTGTCAACCCTTATAAAAGTTTTAATTCCAAACTTATAATGACACATTTTGGCACAAATCCGACTGAGAAAAACAAAACGTAAAATTGTTAGATACCATCAGTGAGGTAAGTAATTTATAGGCCCGTCCTGGCATAGTTTCTTTGTCACTTATGCGATATTTTAGCGGCGGCTTAATTTTTTTGTTGTGTGTGAACTCTAAGAACAATTATTTGCTGATTTTTTACCCATGAATCGATTCGTTCTATTCTAAAAGATTAAATTTGTTTATAAACATTCTGGAATACGTTCAGCAGATATATAGTTTTTCGCACCGTCACTCCAACTTTGGAATTTAAAGATAATGGAGGTTGTGCGATCATTGACTTAATAAAATAACTTTTGTACAGTGTGAGTTCAATGCTGTCTGATATATTTTATGTATTTTACTATGGACTTTCTTAATGCTGTTCTCAATGAAACTTTCCAGACAACTTTTTATGTTATTCAAGGTTTTTAATCTTTTAAGCTCGGAGATGTTTGGACGTTTAGGGAGTACTGTTCGCATTTAACGGCGAAAACAGGGTTTCAGAGTCGATTTCCAATGAATGCTGAAAGAACAACACAACATATCCAAATTCGCGGTAAAATAATTTTATGTTACCAATGAGAATAAAAAGGACTTCGTATCAATTTATTTTGTCCATTTTCATAAAAAAAACTTTCTAATAATCTGGAAAATTGCATGAGTGAGTCTCACAATTGTGGACCTAGTCTGTCAGCACTCTTCATTAATTCATTTACATATGAGTGTGGATATAAATGCACAAAAAGTTATATAAAGTACGGTTGTTAATAATCATAGTTAAGATAAGCAACTAAAATAGTGGGGCCAAAATAGGCATTTGCTTATAAAGGAAATTTATATAGTTTTTATCATCAGTAATGCCTCGTTCAACTTTTTTTTTCTTCATAATTTCATGGAAATTCCAATGATAAACTAGAATTGGAATGTAGCATGCAGGCAAGTGAAACTTTTGATGGAAATTAAAATATAAATGAAAGGTTGTCACACACTGTGGTGCTTTATATGTCAGTAAGCAAGAGTCGAAATATTCCGTTATGCACTGAAGAGGTATCAATTTGAATGAGATTAGCACTTATTTATGAAGTTTTTAAGTTTTACATCTAGAAATATTTTGATGAACAGGTCAAATTTACCTAGTTAATAAGTATTATAATTATGATTCATTTGAAAAAATTAATTTAAAACTATTGATACTGACTTTATTATGAGGTAACCAAATTATTCAAACCAGCAGTAGCATTGCCACTTATAGTGAAGTCAGCAATGTTTTCAAATTATTTCGTATCACCCAATATCCCCTTCAAATAATGTGAATCTTGGAATGTGTGGGTTATGGACTGTTAAATGACCCCTGATTAAGAGGCCACTTCTGGGAGCCACTCCGGACACTCCTCAACCGCACATTCCTGATTCACATTAAATGTGTTAAGGGATAGTGGCAATATATCATATGCCTATTTTAATTTTTGAGTATATTTGAAAACATTGTTTCATATTTAGGTTTTTAGTATACTGAAAAACTTCAAAATAAGTGCTCAACTTATCAAAATTAAAAAACATTCACTTTGCTAAAGAAGGGATATCTGAATGTCAATTCTTAAATCACGTTAAGTGATCATCTGATGAGTTGAAGCTTATGTTCTAATAAGATGAATCACAGTTCATATTGACAGGATGATTTGCCAGAACAGTTAAGAACCAGATTTTATAGAACGTTTTTTAAAAACAAATACAATAAAGAGTAGATACTCACCTTAGACCGATCATCGGCCACAAGTTTTTGTGTTATTGTTGCTCAGACAAAAACATTTAGGAAACTTAATCTTCGTAAAAAGAGTGTGAATATAATGATAGCTCATAATCTGTATAAGATGTGATTACAGACTGGATTAATGTATATTTTCATTCTCATTCCGCGATCTTTATACAAATGATTTTCATTGAGTAGATTCTCAATCATAATATAGTGCTAAAAACTCATCTAAATTCTCTCAGCGGACGCGATCTTTAGCACTTAGTTACGACCAATATCGAAAATTGAGAATAGAAGCATTGGTATTTACCAATTTTTCAAAAATTAAATTATTATTAAAATTTTTGGCACAGTTTTTTTTTTTTTGATATTCTTCTTGGACTTATATTTTACGCAATATCATCACTGGATTTGTTAATAATATGATAGTGCACTAACTGATGTTTTTCGGAGTAAATCTACATTCACAGCTATGAATGTGAATATGCAGCGATTATATGCGTGATATTTTAAGTATGTTTTGATTATAAAAATATTAATAATTACATTTTACATTCTATAAGTAATTTGTTTTGAAATAATATTTTTATCAATAAACCTTGAAATAAGCGTCTGAGTATCTAATTCCTATTACTATAAATTAAACTTATCTTTCGATATATAGAATAGTTGGATTATAGATTATTGTAACTTATATAGTACAAGATAATGGTACTCAACAAAATTCTTGAAAAGAGTATGAGTTGCTATGTGTTTTTAGATAGTTAATTTATAATTATACTACATTAAATATGTGAAACGTTAGATCGGATTTCATTATATTATTTAATATTATTTTCGATAGTTCCATATAATTTATAAATTTTCTTTGGCATGCCGATTAGAGTCAGCCAGAGATTACAAATTACTTTTAGAGCGCTGTATCCTGGGAAATATAAGTTAATCATTTTTTTCATATTTTTAATCACAAAATCCGATTCTTCAGAAATGTTCATAAATATTAATATCACATATCGATAAAAGGTCGGTTTGGCGACATATGCTGCCAGGATTAAATTTCCCCCCAGAATATTTTGAAGGTAGAAAGAAGGACAACATTTTTCATATTTTTAGGCGGCTCATTCAAACTATTCGTCACAGCTGATAATGGGGCGGCTCATCCGTACCATAATATAAAAAATTTTAGATATTTAAATGCCCCTCCTAAAAAGAAGCTCTCTGGAAAGAAGGCAATTCATGAACATAGTTGCTGGTCGATCCAGACAAAAATCACTACTTTGCCTAATATAGCACAATGATATTTATATAGCGTAGTGTACAATCGCTAGCATAATCAAATATCCTGCCAAATTCATATATTCTTTGTAGGTGCGTGAGCTCAAACTCAACAGATCTGCTCTCGTACCATAATAATCTAGTCATATGGCTTGGAAGCATCTCCGACAACAATATGGAAATATACAGGCCGGTCACAACATGACTTGAGATAGTGATAATCTTATGATCTCTAAAATAATAAGGGTTTATTAATTGATCCTCCGGTGTAACAAAAACTCGTCTGCAACTGTCTTAAAAAACTGTCTTTAAAATCTATCCTCAATTATGCGGCACTATAATATTCTGATAGAGGTAAAGCCATATGATCAGGACAATCCCTATAGGAATTGTGGTAGGGCCGCCCCAGTTCTGGCTGAACAAACCATGATCTCTGCGGCCCATATATCAATTTACAGTTATCACAAAGGAAAGTTTCTGACTTCAGAATGAATTCATAATATACCTTACATGACAGAGCAGAATGTCTCTATCACATTTATTTGTACTGATTTTATTAGAAAAGATCACATAGTGTAATAGATAACGACCTATAAAACAACGCCTCCAGTTTGCCATTCTCTGATACAGTTATTAATTAAATTAAAGGAATATCTGATTCTGAGATTCTCTATATTGTATCAAATATCTAAGTAATAATCTTTAAAATTATATTATATCTCAGGAGCCTCCCAGACGAGCAAATCAAAATATGATGACGACTCCGTGATAAAATATGGTTCCTTCTCAATAATCGATTTTATGGAAAATTTTCAGGGAAACTGTATGATATATAGAAGAAAAAATAACTCTTTGACACTTTGAATATATTAGTTTGACAAAAAATTTGTTTTGTGCTTCTTAGCAGCAATTCTCTCTACAACAATTGTTCATGTTGGCGCTGTTAAAGGTGGTCGAAAAATTCGTTTTTTTCGTATTTTCAAGTAAAAATTGTGTTAACAAAAAGAAAAAATGTTCTCTTTTTTCGCAATGCTTACTCACTTTTTCGGCTATAACGTAAATTCTGCCTCCCAGCATTGACATTTCTCAAATTTTATATACCCAATGATCACGTGGTGTAAACACGGAACAATGAGTGCGAAAACTCGAAATATTTCAACTCAATGATTTAGGGTTCTCAAAAAGATGCGCAAGCTTCAACTTTTGTGGTGAATACGGTATGTGGTTCTCAGATGACCACAGGTGGTGTAAACGCGATTCCATGATTGTGGTGTAAACAACACCACGGTATTTTAGGTTTACAGAAAGCTCATTCATAAGAAATAAATGAAAGTAACCATTAGAAATAAATTTCATGGAGATACATTTAAATTTATTTTTTTCAGAAAATTTTAAATATTGCCGATCGTTGTATTAGTGTTTGAAAATAAAAAAATTGCTCAATAAGTCCACTTTTGAGCACCCAGAAATGAACCGCCATGATTAAATTAAATCAATAACCAAATTAAAATTTCTTCAAATCGGATAATGTGAGTTCATGAAGGGTTAATCAAAATGTAACAAAGTATTGTCTAAAACCCCCCTTCATCACTCAAAACCATTTGAAGAATCCCTCACACCGAAAACGCCAAGAGAATATAAAGGCGAAAAGAATATTACATTATTTTTCTGACTCGAGATCTAGATGACTTAAATTGGAGCGCTAATTATTTTTTTTTAAATCGTAATCCTGTGTGCTCGATAATGCCCAAGACAAAATAGAGATTTGTTGGGTTACTTCATCGAAAACCAAACAGTTTTCAAAGTTCACATATGAATTACAAAGAATTAAATATATACACTGACTATTGATGAATATGGCCCCTGAGTTTTAAATAGGCGCATCTCAATCGTCTGAAAAACGACGTTTTCGTATTCTTTGTGCTGCCAAAATTGTACGCACGAAATCAGAAAACAAATGATTAAAAATAGTTTTTCGACTTGGAACTTTGAAGGCTTATTACGGTGAATTTGGGGAAAAAATGTTAAAAATTATTTTCAATTTATTCGAGATTAGGTCAGACAACATTTAACCTTTTAATTTTTTTCAAAAATTTAATTATCTTTGGTTTGTCCTCTTTATTAGCTGAACTCTTTATCAAATAAATCTATTTTTATCCTCAAAATAGGTCGTTAACGATTTTCGTAATGTTTTTTGCATTATCGTAATCGTTTTGTTGTAAGCCCAAAATTCTCAGTTTTGGAGGCCAAGTCAAAAGCTATCTCCTCACCAGTTTAGTGATTACAGTTTCGGCTCATACGCATCTGAAAGCACAGGGCCTTTTTGACAAAACATTTATGAGAGTTTTTTTCGAAATTTTTGATTTACGTCCTGAGGGCCATTGTCAACTTTCATTGTGAGCAAATTTTTTTGGACAAAATTTAGGAAACCAGAAAAAATGCTTCAAAATAATTTTTTCCGTTAAATTACAACACTTTAAGGCATTTTGGTTGCGCAATTTTACGTCGGCATAGCGTCAAAGAAAACAATTAGCGCACTTTCAATTTTAATTCATAAATAAATCAATAATTTTAGTTTTCGTTTTTGGACCAGCCAAAGCAAAATTCCGAATAAAAGACAAATGCTTATGAGCGAGGGCTTCTTTGAAAGCCAGACACAATAAAATTGACGGAGAAATTGCGCGTATTGAGCGATCTTTTAGAGGTTTCTTGGAAAAGCGTAGGTGGGATTTTATCGATTACTGTTAAATCACAATTCAGTGCGAAAGAGTTGTTCTTCAAGATGCAAGACTTCTTTGGGATATCAGCCTCTGCCCAGTTTATCCAAAAATAGCTTCGTAAAAGTTCCAAAAATCGCGACACCCACACCCTAAGGGTTATGTAGCAAATAAATTTTCCTTAAAAAAGGCATATTCTCCCCACTCAATTTTCGGCCAAAAAATAAGAATGAGCTTGGTCTTAGTACTTTTTTCTCCACTAGTTTGCTCACCAAGGTTTGCGTTGTAGTGCAAATTCTTTAGGACATGTTATAAACTGCTCTCCAGGCTAACCTGCAAACCTTTCAAACCCAAATTACTTAATTAATATCGTTTGACTAGAGATTTAGTGATATAGCGTATGCAAGCGAAACAATTTTTGTCATTCTGGTCAGTAGATAACCTGAAAAAAACTAAAAAAAACATATTTTTCTTTTTCAAACGCCTTCTCCACTTAGGCGGTGTTGATTTTGATGTTTCGCAAATAGTGTTGCCATCAAACTTCCAGACCTCAAACTTGTTTGGCGAGCAAAAATATTCTCAAATAATTATTTCAGAATTATTTTATTTTGAAATGTTGGTAGAAAAAAAATTTTTTGACAAAAATTCACAAAAAAAATTATTCTTAAGAAAAAAGTCATTATTTAATTTAAAAGTGATGTTATACTCCCTTAATATATTTCTCATAGGATGATAATTGTGTCTCACAAATAAACCTCAATTTTGAAATCGTTAGTATTGCCTTTTAAATTATAGATGTTGTATATGGAAGTACTACTATTAGATATCCTTGGAACTTAAAACTATTTTTTCTGAAATCCTGAGAAAATTTGATCTTAGGGAGTTATACTCACCACTTTTAAAGTTAAAATTCAATAGACTATTCTTGAGAAAATTTTTTTTGTCATTTTTGTCAAAAAAATTTTTTTTCAACATTTCAAAATAAAATTAATTCTAAAATATTATTTGGAATATTTTTGCTCGGCCAACACTAGTTGGAGGTTCTGTGAAATTTGGATCGGTACACGTATTTGATCTCCGTTTCAACCACGCCTAGTGAAGGCGTTTGAAAAAAATTTAAAAATATTTTTTTTTGTAGTTTTTTCGGTTATCTACTTACCAGATGGGACAAATTTTTTTCGCTTTGCCATTACGCTAGATTCATAATTCTCTAGTCACAACGATAATAATGAGTATTTGGGCTTGCAGAGTTAACTCTGGAGAGCAGTTATAACATGCCCTTATGGAATTTGCACTTCAACGCCCACCTGGTGAGCAACCAGTGATCGAAAAAGTCTAAGACCAAGCCTCATTCTTATTTTTTTTGGATTAACCGATTAGTGGGGAGGAAAATTTTAAGGAATCTATTTGCGTACATTAACCCCCTTAAGGGTCCTTCCTACGTGTATTTGGAGTATCTTTTTGAAAAAAGATCATAGGTAAATTAGTACAGTATTTTGAAAAAGCTCTTAAATTACTGTCAACAAAATGTCCAGGGTTACTTCAACGTTTTAAGGCTTTTTCTTATTAACCGTAAAGCTAAGAAAAAATCACGGACGAAATAATTCCAAAATAAGGCTTTAAATATGTTTCATAAATAGATCCTTATTTCTTGAAAAATAAGATTCACGTGACGTGGATTTTTAAATCTTAAAAGGGTTTAGTCCTCAAAACTTTCGCGTATTTGAGTCACTATTGGGTCTTGGGACCAAACCTCATTTTTAATTTGAAGGTCACGTGATTCGTTTTGGACTTAGTGTAATTAAAAAGTCTTAAAAACTTCTTAAAGAACATTTCACTTCATTTCAAAATTGATTAAGAACTTTTTGAAAAAAAACAGTACTACTTGTTACCAACCTTTATTCTTAATATACCGGTCACGTGAGTCATTGGGCTATACGTGTGTTATGGAGAAAAGCTTGAATTTTTTTCTGATCACGTGCAAAGTTTATTTGTGATTTAAAAATTTTTTTGCAAAAATATTATGTACTGTTATACAGTTAAAAATTTTCAATACGAAAAACGCACAAACGTTCATTTATCTTCCCAATTTAGTCGATTGAACACTTTGTAATTGTCATTCATTACATGAGTTAAGGGTCCTAAATTGCGATTAAAGACCATCGCGCTACGGGATGCTCAAAGGCACTACGGGAGGTTAAGGCAATTTTTGTAAAAAAACAGAGAGTGATTTGACCGGGCTTTTTTCTTGAATATACGCTACCGTGAAATCTTTTTGTGCGCTTTGTTGTGATGATAAGGTATTTTATTTGGCTGATTCGAAAAAATATTTGCCAAATAAGTACTGTAATACAGCTCTAAATGTTTTCTAAAGAAAAGCTAGACACTACGTTCTTTGTTAGTATCAAGATTAATACAATTAATTTAACTGATCTTTCATTATGATTTCTAAACGTTCGTTAAAATTGCGATTATGTTATACATGGTAATGTGCAGCTCTTGCCGGAAACTCGAGTCTACGGAGTTAAAAGACCAGCAATTGTAAGGTACCTGTCTTTCGATATCTGTTCCTCCAGAAACGTCCATTTTGAATCTCGGTGAGAGAGGGGACAGTTCAACGCTTGGTTTTATTACTAAGTTCTTAAATTCAGGCTATGATCATAAGTTCTAAAAAGTTATGATGGTGTCTGAGATAATCTAGAAATCTTTTAATTTATTTCTTATATTTGGATTTTAACACGATAGGAACATTACCTGATTTTTCAGAAAGCCTTAGGTCAATTTAATTGTAGATTACATTGACAAATAGGCTATCTAATTTAATTTTTCACTTACAGTCTGAGCATGTCGATAAGAAGCCGTACTAGAATATGCGCTTGTGGCAGAAAGTGGTCGATGTGAATCGCGCCCTAAAATATCAATGTTGCAGAAATGTTGATTGAAGGCGCGCTCTTAATTAAAAATATTGCTCTCCCAGCCTTCTCTAATTTCGGAGCAGAAAAGTTGATGAGCACGTCCTAGAATTCAAATGTTGACCTTTTTACCAAGGTTCTATTTTTCTGAGCAGAAATGTTGATGATTCCGCGCTTGGAATATCAAACTCGTTGAACCTCTTCCAAGCTCTTCATATTCTGGGGAGGGAAATAATCGTGGTAGAAAATCCGTCGACCAAGTCTCTGCCTTTATCTTATATAATTCTGGAAAGTGTTTGAACATTCAACAAGAATTAAATTTTATAACCTTCAAAACAAATATTTTACCACATGTGAAAAACAATAGGTGACCCAGTCTAATAATGTTCAAACAAAGGGTTCAAGATACATTTATGGACAAAAATGAGAAAAACACTCTCATTTCCACTTATACCCTTTAAACCTTTTGCCTTAATCTGAGGATGGGGCGGAAAAGCGAGGCCTCATGAGTGGCTAGGAGGGTCTAAGGTGTTAGGATTGGCTCCCTCAACCCACATCTTCGTTAAGCAAAAGGTGTAAAGGGATATAATTTAATTGCTCTCTATGATTGGGCTCACGAGTTATCAGCTTACGATTCGGCGAAAACTGTTAATGTTGTTTTTAAATTTTGACTTTATTTTTCAAGCTTATTTGAATGCGAAGACATTCATAATCCCTAATGAGTGCAGTCTTCTTCCAAGTCAGTCTACTTTAATTTTCAAATCAAACTGAATCACGCCACTTACATTTTTTTTCTGAATATTTTTAGAATATCATGTTAATTTAAGAGTTTTAAAAAGATTTGCATGCATATTTTAATGCCATTAGTTTCGGCACTTTATCGTCTCTATCTAATAGACCTGTTTTTAAGCGTTTAAGTAACCCTTAGTGCTAAAGGTGACTTATACGTTAATATGAAGTCATTTAAAATAATTAATGAGATAGTTAAGTAGCAGTTAGATAATTTAGACAAATCTATTAAATATATAATCAGCTTGCCAAACCTTAATATTAAATGCAAGATTTAAGTCTTAATGATCATATAATATAAACAACACTATTCGCGTACGGAAAAAAATTGTATACAACTGGTACAGTTGTTTCACCAAACAACATATCCGAAAGGTTATTAAGATTAAGTCCTTAAAGTGATAATCATTTCCGACCTCTGTGAAAAGAGCATCATAGTTTGCTATATAAGAAATTAAAATTTTATTTCTGAACGAACGATTTTTAGCAAAACTTGACACTCAGAATTAATTTTCCGGTTTAGTGGATTTCTTAATCGGTGTTCAGGAAGCCTGAATTTGGAAAAATTGATGATTGGAAAGTCGTCGTTGACCGAAAGTGTAAAAAACGATTGCACTGTTGGCCTAAAGTAGAAATGATTTCCAACTTTTAATTTAACTTTCAAATATCCATTTAATTTCGTATAAACGACTTCAGATAATCGAAAAAATATTTGATTACAGCCTCTTCGGACTGCCGGAAGACAAATCAAGGCTCCACTTTATTGAATAATTGACTTAGCCTTTTGTCAGGTGAACAAAGCCGGTTTACCTTCCAGCAGACACGTTTGTTGTTTTGAACGTTATTTTCGGCATTGAGTTCATCACTGATGAATCATCGGTTCATCGACTTTTTCCATTGAATTGAAATATTAATTTTTTTTACCTTTGCATATTCGTGAATGTATCTTTTCAGATGGAAAGTATTCGATAACCCAATTTTGTTTTGCAAACAGCGTTCACGTTAAAGTCTTTTACTTTCAGTCTCATCAATTATAGAAGCTGGAATAAAAACTTATTCTCATTTTTATTTGGAACATTCGGACGAAAAATTCCCGAAAATTATTATAGGAATGAATACGGAAACAGTAATGAAAGATTATGAGGAATCCGTTTTTGTGAGAAAATTATCGGAAGCGTCAAACTCAGTTCTGTGTTGTTCTGAACACTCGAGTGAGAGTTGATTTTCTTACGAAGTGTTTTCCTTAATGACAAAATCATTTCCCGACCTAAGTCCACCTTAAAAATGTCTAGATATTGTCATGAGTAATGCTTATTTGGCAAAAGTCCTGGATATTGGGACCGCCAAAGAATCATCCGGTAGCGTCTCAAGCAATCACTATAGAATATTAAGACCAATATTTAACACTTGTGCTTTATAATCACAGTTTCGCTTTTAACAGCATTTAAGCATATATATTTTTGATAATAAGTTGAAGATATTATTTTGAGCGAAAATGGATTTGAAGAACTCTTGATCGAAAATAGTATTTTTCAATTTCGCAGAAAGTCGAAATTTTGTCTTTAATATTCAGTGTTTTTTGGTCTAATGCAGGTAAACAAATGAGTGTCGAAAAGTGGCTGAAAATAAATTTTTTGAAAGGTTGCTTATTTTAGATTTAACCCCAAAGAAGTTGTGAATCTTTCTGATCATTTAATCAGCGTCTTTTAAGATTTTAATAAACAATGCCTCAGCGTTATATACGATCGAAATTAAAAAGGATTGTTGCATGATAAATTTATCACGATTGTAATTTTGCTTTTTGGTCCAGAATTAAGTGCTAAGTTTTTATTTTCGAACTCTTTTTGTTTATTTTTATTAAGTGAGGCAACTGTTGATATGATTTATCAATTTGTTTTGCCAGATGATAGGTTACGGTGCTCTTTAGGTTCAGTTTTTATTTTTTTTCTGTGGTCAACCGATAATGGTTACTGCCTGTACATTTAAAAGTTGATCACAGCAGTTGTTACTTTCAAGTGTCTCAGGGTTTAGAATCTGATTGGAGAAAACGTTACTCACTTTCATTTGCCTTGATAAATATGGATGTTTTGAAATATTTAGCAACAATGTTTGATTACTCACCATTATCACGAAAACAACCTTCTACGCCAGAAAACCCAGTGCACGGGGTGGAGGGCGTGAAAAGTTTTAAAGAATTTACTTACTATCAAACACCTAAATAGCTCGGGTGAAAAGAAGTCTTTGTAGTTTTATTTTCTTCTGTACTTTCTTTAAAGTTTCCATTCCTCATAAACAACGAATATTATCTTGTTCTCTGTGAAGGGTATAAACTGTTCCCAAAAAAAAAACATAAAAATGTGTCATATTACAGAGAATAAATAGAATTTTGGTGTGTCAGAACTGGTGGCTGAAATATTTTTCAAAGTTTCCATTCTTCCTTTATAATCGTCATGTCGTATACATGTGTTTTGATTAAAATTGATATATATCAAATTTAATAATACATTCTCTGCAGTATGGTTTTTAAACTAGAAAATCTCTCTTCGTATGTGTGAAGATGAATCGCTGGATCGATCATTAAAATTCAGATACAAACTGATGATAAGCTAAGCTTATTATTCTCGCAAAATTAAGCGACAATTGAATCGGGCTTCTCGAACGCATACTGCGCATGCGCAACTACTTATTAAATGCTAGGTTTTACATTGATATCCGTTTAACACCTTTTGGATGATTTGATAGATGTAGACTGAAAAGAAGAGAAAGCGGCCTCATGAGTGGCTAGAAGGGGTCTCAGGAGTGTTAGGATTGGCTCCCCCAACCTACATCTTCCAAATCATCAAAAAGGTGTTAAAGGGATATAAGCGAAATTTCAAAATGATGTCAATTCTTTTTTAAGAAAAAAGGAAACTATGAGAGCACCGAGCTCTTGAAACAGCAAGTTAACTGTGGACCAGTTTTCAAACATGGAAATTTTATGATGTTAACCTAATTTAGGAGATAAAATTGCAAAAATATAAATGGGTATCGAGGTTTTCATAAAAACGTTGGGTGTGGTGGCTTTTAATTTATTTTAAGTTTTTTGCATACCTACGTCATTCGTTAACACAAATGAGAGCTTTCATTGGCCAAATGCTGTACTCGAAATGCCATTTTTGTACTCGAATCGTAACTGCTCTGCCCGTCAGAAATCATCACGTTCAAAACAACACCATCATCAGCGTCAATTTTCCATCATGAATTGCACTAAGGCAGATAGTTGTAAATGGTATCTAGTCTTTAAAGAAGTATCCGACGCGTTCTCGTGATTTTGAAAAGGCTCAGTGATGAAATGAAAAAGATGAGATTTTTTATTTTGGACAGAATATAATAAAGATTCCCACTACAAATTTTCATATTGGAAATTATTTTTGGATGACGTCACTGGCCTGCAGAGCCTCTAGAAAACCTCAAAGGTCGGTTATAGTAAAACGATGAATGCCCTTGTCTGATAATAGATGCTCATGATGTTAACTAACTTAGAAGAATTTCGGATATCATATCAGAACAAAATCTAAATTTTTTAATATTACTAGTAGTTTTTTTGCTAATAAAAGCGAAGATGTTTATTAAGCGAAACGTTGAATAATTATTAGTATTTTAATTTTTTAATTGATCTTTTTAATCAATAATGATTATCAGATAATGATGAGTGAAAAGTGTTTTTACTACCATGTTATTCCCATAATTATTTGCTGATAAAACTTACTACCATACTATTTTGCAATATGTAAACACCGCTTTGGTTATGAATGGGGATTTAAACATTTCGGGTGACTATAACATATCCCTTTATCACCTTTTGATTAATCTAAGAGATGTGGGCTGAAAAGAAGAGAAAGCGGCCTCATGAGTGGCTAGAAGGGGTCTTAGGAGTGTTCGGATTGGCTCCCTTAACCCACATCTCTTAGATTAATTAAAAGGTGATAACGGGATATTTAGTTTTGGTCAAAAAATCTGATAAATCAAACATAACATATAGTTTCAACAGACCCTGTGATGAAAAATATGTCTTTTTTCCAACCAAAGTGAATCTTGAAAATGATGATAATCTCTATAGCGCGTGTTCAAGTCCCACTAGTGCCAAATCTTTCGCCGTCTAATTAGCCGGGGAATTGATCGGCTGATATCACGCACCAATGAACTCAGGCACTCTCAATATCGAGCATCTTTGCTTAAAAGTGGATATAATATCAATATTTTTGAATAAATGAGCTCGAAATCGGCCAAAAGCCGATAAAAAGTGATTTTACATCTTTAATTTACAGAAAAATGAGTAACAAATTGGTCAAAGACCGACTTGATTCAGGTTTTTGATTCAGGTTCCTTAGAAAACGAGTCTTAAATCGACCCAATAAAAGGGAATTTTTATAATTTAGAAGATCAGTTTCGAAGCGGCCTAAAGCCGATATAACCTATGTTAACCGTCATTAATCAAAAGTGGTCCGAATGATCTGAGTTTCTTTAAAAAAAACTGTCGGACTATTGTCACAATTGTATTGTGGCCTCCTTGTGTATATCATATTTTAATCTTTCTGACCAGGATTTAGAGTTATGACCACATTTTGCATAGTCGCGTTTGCAGCTGGATAGTAGTTATCAGAGGTGTACCCTTTTACATCTTTGAAAACTCTACCGTTTTTTTACTTGACCACAAGGTCTGTCAGCCTATGAGCTTATTCAATAGATTATTGAGTTATGTTTTCAGTTATTTTAATATAGAAAAAAGTTTCCTTGTTTATTTTGAGGAATATTTTGAAACTCTAATGCAGATTAAATAGATAAATAAAATAATTGTTTTCAGAATTTTCAAGTTTGCAGCAAGTTAATTTGATTATGAAAATGAAAAGTAACCGTGAAAATGCAAGGGTAATAAGTCGAGATTAATCAAGCGCACACTTCTACCTAATTTTTATTTGCACCAAATGGATTTTAATTCTAGGCAATAGAAAAATACTCATTTTCAAATGAAAATTTGACAGAAATCAGTAATGATTACATCAGTTATTTTATCAAAATTTACAATAAGGTTTTTGAATTAATATTTTTCTAATAAAATCAAGAAAACCAGTTTTCACATATCCTTTTTCCGACCTAAGTCTTTCTTAAAAATGTTTACGATCTCTATAGGGCGTGTTCGAATCCCACTTATGTTGTTTTAGTGATTGCTTGATCTAATACGTTTATCAGAAAATCGACCTTTCCGATTCTTTTGAGGGTACTTGGAAGTCTATACCATAAACTTGAGATTGACCTTGAGCTTTGACCAGTTTTTGCTATCTAGCGACTTTTCAATAATTTTCCTCCTACTGGCTTTAACTTATTTTACGACTTAAATTTTTTTGACTTCAGAATCTGAAGTTCAGATGTCCGAGTTCAAATGTTTTGACCGTGATGTACCAAAAACAGTCATTTCGAGCACCTTTTCAACGATTACGGACAAATAAGATGATATTTCAAAATTTCTTCGAATATTCTCCTTTATTTTTTAAATTCATACATATATCCCCCATGAATCAAAAAAATCTGTTATCGCTTCGGCCAATTAAAATGTATTCAAAAATGCGAAAATCGACTTTTTGTACCGTTACGATCATACAAAAAACTTTTGGGTAGGTTTTTTGAAAAATTTAGTAGACAAATATCTCGTGGGTCCCAGAACACGAAACTCAAGCAACTTTTATTAAGCTCAGAATAACCGTTAGAAAAACCCTTTGAAAATCATTAAATAGTGTAGAGTACTCCCTTAGAATCATTTTTTTCTGAAAAAAATTTTAAAAACAAAAAAAATCCTACGTCTTAAAATGACCAAAACAATTCACTACCAGATACCTTACAAACATTGATACCCATTTTTTAGCTTCGAAATTTCAAATCGTCAGTAAGCATTTTAAAGATGGACTTAAGTTGGGAAAAGTTTTTCGTACTTCCATGCACATCAGGCTAAAAGAAAATGAGTATTTTTCTTGTGACGGGCATCATAATTCATAGATTTTGAGGTTGCTGTGAAATCAAAAAACTGAAATAAAACATAAATGGCAGTGAAATGAACATATCCGTAAAAAAAAATTGCTAAAAATACAGTTTCACAGTTCAAAATTAATCTTTCAAAAAATTGGTGTCTTCTAATATTTCTTCATTGCGAAATGCATCCTCTTGAATCGGTACAGAACGCATATTTCCAACCTAGTGTCACGGAGACAATATAAAAAATGGGTCCAGTTAGTATTGTAACTATCGAATAAAATCCAAGACCAATCATGTTTCGGAATTGAAAAAATCTTTCTTTGTGAATTATACAAAAACTGTAAGAAAATGTCCAGAGACATACAAGATTTGATCCAACAAAGATTATGAGGGATAAAGATAGTAGAATATAAGTCTAAAAGGGATTCAAATAAGAAAGTTTTGGAAAAAAAATCGTTAATTTTAAAAAAACAATGATTTTTTTTATTCTCAATTCTTCAAAAGGGGCATATTTAAACAAAATTTTTAGCGAAACTAAGTTTCTAGAAATAATTTGATTTCTGAAATTTAACAATCGTAACTTTTTTGAATTTCCACCTGATTGGCTGTAAATCGACAAAAAAGTGCGCGAAATCGAAATTTTGAATATGAAGTGAGAATTAGAAATTGCTGGAAACAATATTAGCAGTATGGTCTGATTTTGAACACAGCGGATTCTAGAAAAAATTGAAGTTTTTCATCAAATTATTTTTTAGATCTCTAGCACCGTTTCTGTTCAAAATCAGACCAAAGTTGCTAATATCGTTTCCAGCAAATCGTATCCAAGGAACCTTTTGGTGGCATCTACTAAATTTTCTAATTCTCACTTTCATATTCAAAATTGTCGATTTCGCGCATTTTTGTCGATTTACACCTAATCAGGCGGAAATTCAAAAAAGTACGACCGATTCGATGTTCACCACCCCTTGGGCTTGTTAAATTCCGAAAATGACGTTTCTTGCACTTCCACAGAAAAAGCTTTTTATCAAAACGTCGAAAAACACTTTTTTCGGCACATTCAACAATATTGCTGACTCTTGAGGCAAAGAAAGAACCGATTTACTAAAATTCAGACAATTTTCCGGATTCTCATAAAATCTCAAAACTTTTTGATATAAGCTCTAGGATCCTTGTTTCTTTGAAAAAAGCTGAGGATCTCGTGTTTAACTGCGGTGAACCAGATGGTTGGTGGGAGTGGTACTAAACTGTCTAATGAAATCGCGAGATCAAAGATAGATCTTCCTAATGTATGTTTCAAAAATGTCCAGTCTGCATTTGTCTAACCGTACGAAGACTCTGAAATCCCAAAAATCACTATCACCACCCCAGGCTTCCAAAAGGAATGGCTTTTATCCCCTTTTTATCCATCTTCATAGCAAAAGATAGGAAAAATTTTGAGTGTGGGCGTAAGTGTTCCCTATCTTTTACTATGAACAGGGATAAAAAGGGAATAAAAGCCATCCCTTTTGGAAGCCTGCACCACCTCCTTAAATATAAATGCGCTAATAGCCTTGCGTCTGCAATGCTTGACGCGCTACATAACGCACCTTCAGAAAAAAATACAAATACAATTTTACAAATTTTCTTTTAGAGTCTAAATAAGGGACCGCCTTATAATGTAAACTTGAACCAGCCTTATTAGAAAAACAAAGCTTTTTTTGAATCCCTGTTTGAAAGCAAGACAATAAATTTGTTTTAATTGAAACAATTCCCAAAATTCCTGAAACCATTCCGACCAATCCATAAACTACTAAATTGGCTTTGTCGTACAATCTTTGCAATTCACTCTCATCCGGATAATAGAATAAACATCTTACAAGACAATAAACTAATGAAATAGCTATCTGGACGCCTTCAAGGGTTTTCAAAAGTAAGAAAAAAGATTAAGGAACCTATCAATCAAAAATATTTCAAAACAAAATGACAAAACCCATAAAAGCTAGCTAAAAAAAACATATTCTCGTCGTGTGGTTTCTAACGTTTTGCTTTTTATTATAGGATATATCCCTTTAACACCTTTCTGTTAATCTATGATGTGCGGGCTGAGGGAGCCAATCCTGACACTCCTAAGACCCCTTCTAGCCACTCATGACGCCGCTTTTCAGCCTGCACATCATAGATTAACAGAAAGGTGTTAAAAGGATATGAACAAGTATGAAAACACATAGTTTTAGGTGTTTCCCAAATTTAAACGTTTTGATGTGAGCTTGAGCAAAAACTAAGAATGGGAGTTAAAATGTGACATGCTGTATTTATAACTTATTTTGAAACCCAAACCTGAAAGACCGTTAAAAACATTTCTAAAATTTTATTTTATTAATAATTAAATTTGAATCTATTACGGTTTTAGGGCTTTTCAGCCAACATTTTCATTTAATTCGGCTTTTGAAAACGACTCATCTGATTGAGTTCTTAGATAGCTCAAACTGAGCACAAAATATTCAGAAAAAAATAAATTAACAAAAAAATGGTCCAAATTAAACCATAGTTTCCAATTTTTAACAAAAACTAATAATGAAACAATTTAAGTATTCTCAAAGAAAAATATAAAAGATGGTCCGATTCGGACCAATTTTTCTACTTTATTATTCACTAGATATTTGTGCTCAGTTTGAGTTATCTAAAAACTTAATCGGATGAGTCAAACGCCAAATTATATAAAAATTTTGGCTAAAAAAGGGGCATAAAAGCCCCAACAAGTACCGTAACAGATATGCATAAGCGTCTCCATGACTAATAGTAAACAGTTATGGCATGATAAAATTTATTTAGGCGTTTCTCCAAAATCAGATTTTTTGAAAAATCTAGAAGTTGAATCAAGGACGCACATATTGTACAAGCATCGCAGCCGCAATTCGATTTTGCGCAGTAAATTTTTTTTGAAATTTTATTTTGATTAGAATCTAATCATTAGATAATATTTTAACGTAAAAGATTTTGCGCAAAAAATGGTCTTCTTTTTTACCTCATATTATTATCAAGGTCAATTCCGCCATCATACCAAATCCAGTTATAAAAATCATTCATTTTTCTCTTTTTATCAATTCAAATTCAAAATTTTATTTTTTAGTATTCATTTCAGAAATGTCAATTTTCATATTTGCTTTATTACAAATATTTACTTTTTACAATCGCTTACTTAATTTCCGTCTCTGCACTTTATTTTGAACTTCATCATTTTAAAATTTGTATCATTTTTAAGGAGGTTTTTTAAGAACAATTTACACAATTTTATTACTCCGAAAGAACTAGCTAGATACAGTGTTAACATGTTTCGAATTTTGGCGCTGAAAACTACTTTGAAAACGTGTTAAAATCAAACAGAAAAAAGTCAAAGAAAAGTTTAAAATAAATATTAACCGCCATTTGTATTTTTGAATAACTTTGTATTGTATTATGAGTAATCTAAGCCAGATTCAGAAAAATTCCTGGAATTATATACAGCTTAGTTACTAAGCCTTAGTATTATTATAATATTATTAAGGACCTGGCATAAATCATGTCACTAAACTCTCAGCCGCATGTACGGCTTTGAACATGTTTTTGATTTTTAAACATGAATGCATCACATTAAACTCGAACTAAAATAAAGATTCTAATCTGAAAAAAAAATCGAAAAAAAAATTTCAGGAGAATTTTGCGGGGTTTTTATGTTCAAATTGCCAATATTTCATTTTGCCCAAACTCGCCCAAAACTAAGATTCATGGTTGATAAAACTGCCGGTAAATTGCTTTGCTATTACGTGTTTGTGCGAATGAAGTGCGCTGATGAGCTAGGAATATACAACCTTGCTGCCACACACTTAATATCTCAGATTTTTTGATCGTTGGAATTATGGATTTTAACTTTTAACCAATTTTTTATTGCCTTAGCAAAATATTTGTCTGAATTCTGCCATAGTATAGTAAAGTTGGAAAGAATTTTTGTAAATGTTTAAAGAACAAATAATTTTCTCCAACCTTTAAAATTTCTTAATTCATTAATATGTAAATTTGTGTCGAGCAAATTCGATTAAAGTTTTGCGGATATCTAGGCACCGTCAAAAATTAACTTTTCGATTAAAAAGGAAATAAGCCAACAGCACCAAAATGTGAAAAAAGTAAGATAAATCATTTTAGATAATCTTACTAAGATTTACTGTAATTTAATTTTCAAACCGATGCACGACAAAAATAGAAAAAATTATTTCGTAAAAGGGACCATAGTTTTTTAAGAGTTTTATACATAAAAGAAATTTCTGAAACAATAGGGTTATTTTTCACATTACGAATATTTCTAGATAGAATCTCTTCTTTTTTTTGTAGTCAGATTGTAGTTGAGGGCGTGTATTCTAGATTAGCTCGCCTATCAAATATAGCGTCAGATCTTCGACAACGGGATATTGTGCAAGGTCGGAGAAATTTGGGTTTATTTTTAAAATTTTGGTTTTTATGTGTTAATCCAAGCAAAAATAAGCCTTATTAAAATAAATGAAATGGATATCGGTAGTCACTAATTTCAAATAGAAAGTATGTTTTTTTGTTCATTTTTGATTTAAAGTGTTCATTATTAAAATTTCATGGAAATTGAGCAAAAAATGGTTCGATGAAAAATGTCACTTATAGCCGTCACGGAGTTAAAATCAATTTTGATAGAAAAGTTTTACTATACTGAACATTTTTTTCTAAATAACCACGTAAAAGTCTAAAATTTAATATTTTTTTGTTATTATTTTCTCGGTAGGTGATTTTTGTACATTATTGTAGATTAGTCATAGATAGTGATGTTCTATTCACGTTGGATGTTATTGGTGGTAAAAGTATGATTTGCCCCGACCTCTTTTTCGTGCAAAGCGAACCATACAAAAAAAATTCTCCCCAGAGCGCAGAAAACGGCACCAAAATGTATACCCTGAACTTTCATAGATAAAAAAGAGGAGTAAAAAAAAAGCTGAAAAATTTTATTAATTCTTTTCATCCTCAGTATTTTTTGGCCAGAACGGAGAAGAAAATTTTTGAGAAAAATGAGAACTATACACGCCATATTGACCAGGAGAACGATCTTGCTATTGACTACAGCGATTATTGGTTTTATTATCGTGGCCTTGAAAAAGTTTAACCCCAGAGAACTGAAATTTAACCTTGAAGAGGCCAAAAAACTACCTGACAGGTGAGATTGTTTTATTTAATTTAAGCGGTTTTTAATAAAATTAAGATAATTTATTTAAGATAAGTTTATTTTTGGTGAATTTTCGTAAAAAAAGACGCCGTTCTTATAAACCGAAAAATGACTTTTTTCTGATTTGAAGAGAATAAATTTCAATTTGATAAATAAATATTTAAGTAAAAAAATTGCTAATATTTAATCTTAATTTATATAATAATATAATTAATTATAGGTACGATTAATCGATTTATTTTAATAATTGTAATTCTTTTCATTTAAAAATAAATATAGATATAATTTATAAACGAATTTATAAGAAATTAATTAATTTTTTTTGATTATTTAGAACGTTTAAGAATGAATAATAACAAAATTATAATATTTAATAACAGTTAATAGTAGATAATTTATTGATTGATTATTCGATAATTAATTTAGTCATAAATTCAATAAAAACCTTATAATTCATTCAATATTTCATTTAGTTATTAGTTTGATAATTAATTAAATTTAGTATCATTTTGTTTCAAAGCAACGTTTCGACATTTCATTTTCAAGCATATATAGTATAATCAAGCTAATAATTATAAATTCAACAGTTAAAAATTTTTCTAAATCACACAGGCGATTTAAGAGTTTAGGTGAGCATAAAGGTGGGTCCAGGTGCCACGAATGTTCTCGAACATGGATCATGCAATTCCAAAAATTTCAAATTTATCTCATCTTGTTGGCTTACTTAAACTTTTATCTCGCCAAAAAATATCATTCAAAAAATATTATTTTAGTATTCAAAATTATCACCCTGTCTCAACGTTTGGTCAGACAAAATAACAACCAGAAAAAAAATCACTCACAGTAACTTTGAATAAATGTCCTATAATAAACCGCTTCGTAAAAAGTCCAATCTTTTTTCTGGACTTTCTGTTGAAATTAAATATTGTAATAACGTTTTTGACAGGCGTGATACTGCACTTTTTTTCTATTTAAATTTATTTCCTGAGTCGGCTTAGGCTTATTGCATTAAAAGCGATTTCAAAGTTTATTTAAATAATACTCGGAATAATTAAGGAGGTCTTGGCCTTATTGAGCTACACAACTAGATTCAGCAAAATATAAACTTTATTGAAAATTTGCTTATTCAGTTTATATTGTCAAAAAAACTGAACTTTCTTGAATTTTACAATAAAAAATTAAATAGTTTTTAATTTTATATCCTTTTTCAAACCAAAGTGAATCTTGAAAATGATTGTGATCTCTATAGCGCGTGTTCGAACCCCACTAGTGTTGTCTCAGTGATTGTCTTTGGTATAATAATAGGCAAGGGTGCTTGATATTTGGAGCGCCAAAGTTGATTGATGCGGAATGTCAGCCGATCAACTCGTCGGCTGATATGGCGTGCGATGGCGGCGTGCGATTCGACAATAGTGGGATTCGAACACGCGCTATAGTCTATAGCCTATAGAGATCACCGTCATTTTCACGATTCACTGTGGTTGGAAAAAGGATATTGATGGTCCGGGCCGGCCTTAATAGTACGAAAGAAACGTTTGCATTTGTATTGAAAAGACCTAGGTTAGACGTAGGCTAGAGCGTTTTTTTTTAAATTCGATCATTCAGACTCGAAAATATTTAGGGAATATCGGATATTCAATATCCCTGAGAAATATTGTCAAAAATGAACGAAATTAGCCATCTGGTCCAAAATATAAAAATATTTGCATTGCCTTTCTATTTTCTTCGAAATCGGTCAATTTCCGGTGGGAAAACGGAAATTTATCTATTTTTATGTGGTTTTTTACATTTCCGCTTTTTTGCATCGCTGATTTTTTATCGGATCCGGAGCCAAATGTTACATCTGGTGTCTAAAGATCTTATCCGGATTTCACCAAGTCAGATTTCGAAAAACGACCGAAAAAATTTGTTGTTTAAATCGTTCATTATTTTGATATTTCCGACTTTAACAGCCGCTTGTACGGTTCTGCGCAGTCATATTGATTTTAGTCAGTTTTATTATCATTTAACATAAATGCATCATCGTCGACAAATTGACGGTAACCTTTCTCACGAATATGTGTTTGTTCGAATTTCTGTGATAATTTTAATTTTTTTTATCTCCAAAATAATACACAGTTAAAGTTAATAAATTCAATTTTTGAAGGTTGTTCAAAAATAAACATGAAAAAATAAATAATTGGTGATTTTGGACTAGGCTGTGCAGAGCCATCCTGGTGGCTTGGTTAATTTTCGCTACCGGTCTGCCCAAGTTAAAACATCTTGTTACGAAACGGAATTTTTTAGTCTTGCCAAAAACGGAATTTTTGATAAATGTTTACTGAACGGCATGGATACGATATCGAGATTCGCGATACTTGGTTGTTATAAAATTCTGTAGTCAACTTCTTGACCATAACTTCGACAATACCTAGACAAAAAGATATTTTTGCCGTACCCTTGTATATAAATTCTTCTTATTTGAATGAAAATTTGTTTTCGTTAATTTCACTTCTGTTTAATTTATTTCACAGAAAAAAATTTGTCGCGTGTTAAAAATTCAGCGCAAAAATTGCGCTTCATTAAATTTGATTTTTAAGTTTGAACTCTAATCTCCGATGATTAAACATGCAGCACGCACCACGTTTGTTTTGTGTAATAATTTTTGCACCCATAACCTCCTTTATAATTGCTTTAGCCTGAAAATTGAATGAAACATTTGAGACAATTAAATAAAACAAAGAAGGAACAATATTGGGTTCTCATGACCATTAATTATATCTTTTTTGTTTTTCTGGCTAAATACAGTGCCCGATATGTAAACTCAGAAAACTCATTCCGTCAAACGAGTTTGGTCTGACCAATCGGATTTCCGTTTCAATTTCTAAAACACATCTTGCGTAATATTTTTTATCAAGCTTGGTCGCTATTGGTCAAATTAAATTCTCGCGTAGGGGAGGTTAACATTGTTTATTTTGGGGGTTAACAAATTTGTTCCTCTCGTGGGCATTTTACATACTGGGCACTGTAAGTTAAGCATATATTTTTAAATTTAATTCTTAAAAAGTTTCAAACATCTCATATTTTTTGATATCTGAAGAGTTATTTTCGGCTTATAAGAAAAAGTTACAAACTGTATATTATTTTCTTTGATAAGATTCATATTTTTTAACTTTTTATATTTTTTGAATAATTTTTTTTTGGGAAGTTGTTTTTTTACTTTTAATCATTGTTAGCTTTTTATCATTTTCCCCTTTATATCAATGATATTAAATTTTTTTTGAAAACAATTATAAAAAGTTATAAAAATAGAGTATTTAAATATGATATAATATCATATTTAAATACTTTTATTTTATTAACTTTTTATAATTGTTTTCAAAAAAAATTTAAAATTTTTTTAACATTAAATAGAATTCACTAAATGATCCAAAAGATCATAAAACTTTTGCACTATTTTGATGTGTGGCCAAAAAATTAAAACTTTTCTCTGCCACACACATTTTTTGAAATTTCTAGATTTCAAATCTTTGAAGCTTGAAACTTACAAAACTATATTTCAAAAACCTTGAAAGATGCTCACGCGAAACGTTGTTTAATAAATTTAAAAAATATATTTTTAAATTAAATAATATTTTAGTCAACTAAACGAAACGCAATGGGGATACGAAAGTATGGTATTTCCAAGGGCGTCGATGATTTCTGATGAATATAAAATGCCAAAATTTGAAAAAAATCGCTACTTGACAAAACCGTTCGGAATTAAAAATACTGGAGATTGGAGTCAAGATGGTCAATCACTGATTATAGATCAGGTAATAATTTTTAGGAGATCATCAGTGATAACTTATCACTGCGATTATCAAAATAAGGTTCTAATCGATAACTTTTACCTGAGATTCAGTTTTGAGTCTGGGCCAGACTGTCTGGCAAAATCAAATAATTTTATGATATGAAAACAGAATTTCCAGTTTAATTTTTGGCCTTATTATGATTCAAAATTGGACGGTATTAGATATAATTTACTAAACATAAATTGCAAAATAATAATTTAAAGAAATTGTAGGGTCCCCAACTTATTTTTTGGTACATACCAATTGACAGCATTATTACAGTTTTACTGACTTAACCGAACTTATATTTTTCTAGAAAATAGTAATTCAAAGATTAAAAAAAATTCCTAAATTTTTCAGGAATTTGTATATTGATTTTGTTGAAAAATGTATGAAAATCAAAATTTTAACTGTTTATTACTAAAACGACCAGGGAGATTTCAATAAATATTTTCAAAAAATTTCAAAGGCAAAATTCAAATTCGTAAATTTTGAAAACCGAGCTCGAGAGTGCCCCTAGCTAGTGACTAGGGCCTAGTCGAAAAATAAGAAATGGCCGTCAATAGCAATCTCATCAAACGGTTATATTTTTTTAAATCTGATTTTTTCCTTTTTTTCTATTTAAACTCAGACCATCATTGATTTCACTCAAAAAAACAGAAAAAAAAGTATGTGAATTCATTTTAGCACTGAAATTGTCTGTTTGAAAACAGTGAGCAAATAGCGATTCGGATGAAATTATTTTCAGTACATCATGAACTTATTTTATTAAGTTAAATAATCTTTCTTGAACTTTATCTGGATAAAATTAAAACAGTAAAATAAGCGGCCGCCACCCCTCAATCTTAATATTTGGTTTTTCTACCTTCGCATATAAAAAAATACATGGAGTTAATTCAGGTTATTTATTTGCACTCATAATATTTTGAATTTGCACAATTTGCCATTCTGTATATAAAATACCACTTTCTATTACATAAAGCAAATAAACTACCAAACTATGTGGCACATTCCCCAGCAAAAAAAAATAATTGAGTATGATATTTCCAAATTTTTTGAATAATCAAAACAGGATTATTATTTGTAGTCAAAATTCGCCCGGCATATTCAAGCAATAAGCTAATCTTTTGATATTAGTTTAGGTTGGAATTTTAGTAACTATTTGCTATTTCAGGTCATTTTTAATGTGGCAATATAAGCTTCACCGTGAAAAGTCAAACTTTCGAAAAATAAGTTATCCGTTTAAAAATCGACCGTTATGTCTAAAATGTCATTGTGGTCATCATAAAATATCAATGTGTCTGAAATGTCATGACGGCGCACGGTGTTTTTTTTGAGGGTGAACAGGGAATTCCTATGATGGATTGAAATAAAAAATAGGGGAAAAGAATCAGCTCGCGAAATTTTTTTTTTGCTCGAGCCCTTTTTTTTAAATCCCTGGTCGCTGATTGGCGGACCTTATTGGGACATATTGACGCTTAACCATGGCAACCAACGTATTCCTTGCAAGATTCTAAGCATTTTGATAAAAAAATTGGAAAAATTCTTGTCTAACATTTCAAAATTGCAAATCAAACTTTTCAAATCACAGAAAAAATCACAGAAAAATCATAAGAAAAATCACAGAAAAATGAAAATTTTCAATCACAGAGCAGTATTTCAGAAAAAGGGCTAGAGCAAAATTTTTTTTTCGCGAGCTGATTCTTTTGCGCTATTTTTTATTTTAATCCATCATAGGAATCCCAAGTTCCCTGTTCACCCTTAAAAAAGCACCGTGCGGCGTCACTAATCGAACATATCTCCTTATCTATCCCTAGTTATTTGGCCGAGAATCAATCCTGACTGAAATGTCCTTGTGACCGGTTTCATCAATATTAACAGAAATCAGTGGTTATAACCCACACCTTTTTCTGATACATTATTTATAGAGCTTTTTGAGTTTTTCTTTGTCGAAAAGTTTTTTTTCCATTTTTTTTATTCATATAAAATTCATCATTTCAGCTATTAAATGGACTGAAAGACGGATTCTATGTCGAAGTCGGTGCAGATGATGGCGAAAACTATTCAAATTCTTTATTTTTCGAAGTTTTCCGCCACTGGAAAGGCATCCTTATTGAGCCAAATCCCGAAAGCTTTGCAAAAATGGTTCAATTAAATCGAAAATCAATGATGTTACAATCCTGTGTTTCGCCTAAAAATATTTCTGCTCCGTTTACTTTTGTAATCAATCCATTTGAAGGCCATTCGCTGAACTTTCTCGGCGGGATATCCGAGTTTTTGGAATTTTCTCAAGATGGGATTATTCAAGCTAAATATGAGCAACATTTTGCCAAAGGAGATCTTTATAAACCAGTTGTGGAGAGAATACGATGTTCGTCGCTCACAGATTTATTACCAGAAGATATTAAAAAAATTGATTATTTATCACTTGATACAGAAGGGTCAGAACTGCCAATTCTTAAAACAATTGATTTTACTATCATGGATATCAGGATTATTTCTGTGGACGTATCGGTAAGCAAATTAATCTTTTTAATTTTAGCTCTCTAGCGACACTTGTAAAATTCAAAATTTTCATACTTTTTTTTTTATAAAAAATTCTTGAAGTAATAATTACTTTGGCGTTAAAAATCAAGAATTTAATTTTCAATTTCTGAAACTTGTACCCTGTAAACTGTGAACTGGTACACTGTAAACTGGTGGCGCTCTAGAAAATACTTCCCAAATTTAGATTAAAAAATTGTGCAAAATTTCAAAATATCATTCTAAAACTTTTTTCCACATTTTAAAATATTGTTTATATTGACCCTTATTTCAAAAACTTGGATAAATATTGGCCGATAGTTTTGAACTTCCTGGAATACATTTTTGATTGGTCGAAATCAGGCTTCTGCCAGGATGATTTTTTTTAATTTGATTTCTAGATTACCAAATGACCGAACATAAATATCAAATGGAAAATACAGAGATTCTCAGATTTTTCGGCCAAAAAATTAGGCCGTTTCTTTTGATTATTCAACTTTGTCTCGGCCGAAATCTTACATCTAGTCGAAATTATGAAATTCGCGAAAATGAATTTTGATTTATTTATTTTCTGAATTTTTATAATTTCGCCAAAATTTCGAAAAAAAATGAAGAAAATATAAAAAAATTAAAAATCTGAAATAAACTGAATATCTCTCAAATGTAGGGTACGTCAACGATTCGTCAGGGAATCGACAATAAGCTGATTCGAAAAGATTATCGATAAATCAGCATCACAAATTTTTCCGCAAAACACAGTTTTGATAATTCTAAGCCATTCCTTTAAAAACCACGTAATCCGGTTTTGGTTCACTTCTTATCTTGCATTTTTAACAAACCAATCAGCAATTTGGAAAATCAGTTACGTAATCAGTTATGTAAGACCAGTTTTTTGACTTTAAAGTGATGGGATAAGGCATGATATGCATTTACGATTTCAACAAAATAATGGCAGTGGTGACATTTGCTAACAAGATTAAACTTTAAAGCAAAGCCCAATTCGGAAACTGACTGCTAACAAAGTCATCAAAATTAGTTTTTTCGACTGGTAATATCTCGATTACAAATACGTCATTTTTGGAAAAAAAATTGTTATAAAATAACCGAAAAGATGTATTACTAAATTAGTAATACATCTTTTATATCTTTTGTATTATACACTTAATTCGACACTAGATTCAAAATTGTCTGAAAATCAGATCAAAATTTTTTTGTAGGGACGGCATCGGGGTCAAAATAGAAGAAAAAGTGTAAAAAAATCGTTTTTGTGGTCAAGTTAGAAAAAAAAATCCCGGTGGACACCCTATGTATTAGGTGTGATTTTAAGAGGGTGGTCGTCGCAAAATGACGCTCTAGAAACAAATTTTCACAATTTTATTGAAATACCTTTCTTATGAAAATATAGACAATTACAAGCATTTTGGTACTCGTTTTATTTTGTAACATGGTCATAAATGCACTTTTTGATGGCTTCAAAAATATTTTGTATGAAATAAGTTGAAATTTATCAATTTTTGAAAATCAAAAACACGATTTAGAGAAAACTGAGAGATAAATTAGGACAAAACTCTCAATAATGATCTGCACGGATTATTCAGCTGCATATTTATATACATTTCGAATGTGTAACTTTTAAATCCAGGGAGGAGATACATTTTGATTGAGACCCCTAAAATAGGGTCAAAATACTGTTTTTTGGTGATTCGGAAGACAAATCCAAGAATTTTTAAAATTTTTCAAAATTGGGTGCTTGAACAAAATTAAGGTTAAAATAAATTTTCTCATATTTGATGCGAACGTTTTCAAATTTTTATTTAATTTATTATCAAGCAGTTTCCTTGAAAACGAACAGAAAACTTCAATTTCACGTTCATAATTTGTCTATCTTTGAAATAATTCTTAATCAAGCACGAGAAGAATAAGGGCAATGTATTTTAGGACTAGATTACCAATAAGTTCTTTCGAAAAAGTTTACTTTTGGTGCTATATTTTTCTGTTGACCTCGCGGAAAATGATTGTTTAGCCAAAACATCATAAGTAATTAGGCCTCTAATTTACTGTCTTCAAAAAACGACAAATAAAAAAATATTTCGTTCTAAGAGTAAGACTGTTGAGCAATATTTCTTATCAAAGCACTGCTTAGTAGGGGTCACCTTAGGTGACTCACCTAACTCGACTAAATCGGAAACGGAGAGGTATTATAAAAAAAATGAAAATAGCCATTATAATTAATTTTTGACCCTGATTTCAAAAAAAATAATTTCACAAAAATTTTGGTCAAGACTCTACTGTAGATACTTCTCATGTGATCGTTCTAGAATATAAACAAAAACAATTAATAACAAAATGTTTTTAGTCAATAACTGGAAATCGCCGAGATTCTGGATTAGAAGAATTCCTGAACTCCCAGGGGTACGAAAAAATTGTCAGTTTGGTGCATGACGACATTTTTATGAAGAAAACGTAAATTTCGACAAAAAATTCTTTAAACTGCCACCTAAGCCTTGGAGTTCAATATTGCTGTAAGTTAAGAGTACACATTCGGGTACAGCATTTATCAGGGTGAATAGTAATTTGTCGAAAATCGAAAATTTCAATTTTTCAAATATAAAAACAACTTTTTCAAAAATTATTTCGGCCCATTGTTTTTTGTCTGAAAGGCACTTTTTTGATATAATATACTCCGCGGGCTTTAGTTTTTGAATGCAAAAGATGCGCCATCTAAGTGAGGCTAATAAGGGCCCCTGATTGTAAAAAGGGATTTTTTTTTAGTTTTAAATTGACTTATCTTTGACACAAAGTCATGAAATATTGTTTTTTTACTTAGTTTTTGCAAATGAAATTGAAGGCTGAAAAATATGGCCAAGATGATTTTTTAAAAAAATTGTCTATATAATTTGAAAATTTTCGATTTGTCGACGAAATTCTATTTACCTCATTTACTATATTTTGTCCATTTATATTACTAGTTTTTATCAATTACAATTGGGTAGCCTTATGTCAACAAAAAAAAAATTCCCTTTTTTAAAAAAATTAGAAATATTTTTTATATAAAACTGTTTGCATAGGGGTTTTTACCAATTATTTACGGACATTTCTTAAATCTTAATGTGTACAATTTGGTGCATATGGTGCTTCACAGTGTGGAGATCACTTATTATTTATTCGCATAAAAAACTATTAGAAGAAAATTATGTGCTCGAAAATAAATTTAAATGAAAAATAAACCGCTTTTGACATTGTAGACCGGAGATTTTAGAAAATTGCAAAAAAAATCAGAGATGTACAAGACAGAAGCAAATATAACTGTTCCGCATTTTTTTTATTTCATGCAAGGCAGGAGGCTCAAACATATTTTTTATATTAATTTTTCAAAATTTTGAATATATTTCAAAGAATGCTAGAATTGCCTTGGTTTTCGAAAGATGTTTTTTTCGAAATGAAAATCTTTTAGTTAACCCTTGTGAGCACAGAGTCACAATTGTGGCTCAAGCATACCTAAAATGATCTTAAAATGCAAAAACGGGATCGTAAAATCTTTTCTTTCGAACACATTATAAAGAATTAAGATTCGGTTCCAAACAAATAATTGAATTTTTTTTCGAATGTTTGGTTCCAGTATTACGGGGAGTTGATTTATTAGGATTTTTCTCCTATGTTCCATTTCTTGAAAAATTATTTCGGAACTATACATACAAATGTGAGATTAGCCAGTTTTTAGGAAAGTGTTTTGTGCATGCATAGCAGTTAAAATAAAAAATTTGTCGTTTAAAGTACAAATGGACTTTCAGAATTACACGCTACGAACTTATTTTGAAAGTAAAAAAATTGAAAGTAATATTTTTTAGTTTTGAATAAATAAGCATTATTTAACGTAAAATAATTTTCTGCAAACTTTTTTTTGGGCAGCCTTATTTCAATGAAAAAAGGCATGGGAAATATCACAAAACGACAAAAGTTATGATCGTAAAAAGTATCCGATAAGCCATAAAACTGGAAAAAATTGTTATGGTAAAGTTTTTTATTATAGTATAATTTATACTAAACTATAACAAAATATATTTTTTCAAGTTTTATGACTTATTAGGCCCTTTCATAAACTTTTCGAGATAATTGAATAAAATACAGCTAAAATCATTCGAGAATTTGAATTTAAAAAAAAATAAGAAAAGCTATAAACTTTTTTGTGTTATTGGATGCTGCATGGTTTTGATATTTTTATTCAAAATTTGACTGAAATAAGGTTTAATCAAGTTGAATGTTCAAAATTTTAGCACTCGGCCCCTGAGGGTTAAAAAGAGACACAAGAAGCCAAATTTTTGCATTTTAATTAGTCAGTCTGAGTTATATTTGGAGGTGGTGCATGATGATTTGCCCCCAATCCCCCGCTGAGAAATAATTTTTTTAGCAAGAAAATAAAAATAAGTCTTTGTAACGAGGAGAGAATGCGAAAAAAAATATTGACGTTTACAGCTCTATAACTTGTTGTTTTAATTCTCAAAATTATTTTTATTTAATTTTTGAATCGCAATAAGCTACTTTAGTGAAAAATACGTAAGATAAATTTCATAAATGAAGTAAAATTCTACAGGGGTTAATTTTTGTCCGTCATCTTAAATATGTGATAAGTTATCACTGATAACGTCACTTTTGAGGTTTTTGAAACCATCTTGTTTACAAAATAAAATAAGGAAAGCCACAGACGATTTGAAATAAGAATTTCAAAACTCAAAAATGGGTATCGATGTATTTGAGCTATCTTGTAGAGAATTTTTATCATGTGACTTGAAGCTGGACAACTGGACAGCTGAAAATATTAAGATTAAATTTGAACCCCAGCTGAGTTGATCCTAGATCCGATTCAGCTCATACCGAGTTATCTATATCCTTTTCCAAATCAAAGTCAATCTCAAAAATGTTTACTATCTCTATAGCGCGTGTTCGAATCCCACTAATGTTGTCTTAGTGATTGTTTTGAGTATGATAATAGGCAAGGGTGCTGATACTGTGACCGCTAATTTGATCGGTGTGTTATCACTCAAGCAACCTAAGACATCCCTTAGATAACATTAGTGGATTCAAACACGCTATAAAGATAGTAAACGTTTTTGAGATACACTTTGGTTGGGAAACGCATTTATATGAACTCAAAAGTCATGTCAGCTCTAGGAACTCACACGAAGGTCATGAATGTGAGAGGATACCGCTTGACCTAATTTGAATTTTTGTCTCGCGTTTTTGTATAGCGACCACTGCAGATTGTACCGCGCTAGCCGCTATTATGCAGCCAAAAGTAAATATTTAATTATAATAGTATAGCTTAAAACTAAGTATCAAAATAAGTGAGAATAATAAATAATTAAAAAGTTTAATCATAGTAATGAATCGTTAAAAAGTTTGATCGTAAAAGTTACAGTAAAGATTATAGCCTGAAAATTTTGATAGTAATCTACGTACAAATTTTAATTATATTTCTGTAATCTTGGACGAGTTTTTGACAAAATATAAAGAAAATTATCATTCATTTGAATTGATGACGTAGTAGAGAACCAGCATAAATATGTATAGAAGTTAAAATGGCATGGCAAATTAAAAATGCTTGAATTTTTTTTTATGATTTTTTTTCATAATTTTGTGTTATTTTCTGAAAAATATTCTAAAACACTATTTAGACTACTTTTCCAATCAAAAGTGATCATTTAGATAGCAATTTAAGTTACTCAGAATCATTCTATGTTATCACTCTCCGCCGCTAGTGGTCGCCGAATGTCACTCAATAAATGTCTCTGAAAATTACATCGAAAAAGTGCATGAGGGTATATTTACACAGCTTAGTATACAGTATAATTTGATGAATATTCGATGAATTATTTTTTGATGATGTTTATGATTAATTTTAAATTAATTTTGATGTTTAATTTTTTAATAATTTTGATGATTAATTTAAATTAATTTTGATGATTAATTTTGAAATGGTCGATTATACTTTTTGAAAAGTATTTTCTTCATTTCGTTAATAAACCGAATTTTCACTATTAGAGTTTGAGCTGAAATTCACGGTGAATTTATTTTGTTTGGACTTATGGCTAATCGGGTACTTAAACGATTCAGAATCATTAAGTAACAGCTAATAATCGGTGTAATCAACGGCGTGATTAACGGACTTTTTTCATCACAAATAACTTCATATCGTAAAAATTTTTCTGATGATTTTTTTGAAGTAGTAATTTCACTGCTGGCCTAAATTCTGAATGTTTTCTCATATCCGTGAGATTTAAACACATAGGGTCCTTATTTATAATTCATAAAATCTTATTCTGAATCAGAATTTCTGTTACAATTTCAATAATCAAATCTAAATCCTGTTTCTACCGGAATTCACCCGGAATCGAGATATCGATTTTTAGGAAATTATTACGGGTTCTTTGAAATAATTTTTTACCTTCAAATTAATATATATTAAAGTAGTTTAATTGGTCTCCGAATTTAAATATCAAGCTGGGACATACCATGTGATATATACCGTATATCATATACGGGATCTTCGATAGTTATGAAAAAACGGAAAAGCACATTTTTTATACATCCTAGTTTGACATGAATTAATGAGTGTTTTTTACTGAATAATCGTGTAATCATATACAGGGGGTGGGGCAATATCGCCGAAAGTTTTTTGCCAAAAAATTTCGACGATATTGGCACATTTGGCGATATTAGGCACCCCTTTGTACTTGGGCCTTTTTTTACTTGTTGAATAATTTATTAAAATATATTGTTCATTTTAAGGGGGTACTGGTCGCTGGTTTTATGAGGCCTTAGGGGCAATATTAATGCTTCAAAATGACCCGGAGTGATGACCAAGTGAAAAACCGACCAAATCATCAAAAAAAATTTTCGAAATTTTTTTCTTTTTTTTGGTTTTTTTCTTAGTATTTTTTTTCTTTTTTTTGGTTTTTTTCTTAGTATTTTTTTCAAAATGAAGTTCAAAAATAACGTTTGCTTTAATTTAACCACTAAAACTTTTAAATGTCACCTTAACGTAAGCCAACTTTCTGATCAGTGTTTCAGTAGCTTTCTTTTGAGCCTACTAACAAAAAAATCAAAGCACTTTTTTTTTTCGAAAATTTTCTCGTGGGTCCTTAAAAAAATCATATTTTGAATTCAAGGTCGAAATCGCAAAAAGTGCTCGAGTTTATTGTTCATATTTGTATAAGCTAGCTAAGTAAAAAAAATTAATGAATTTTATAATTTTTCTAGAAGGAGATTGTTTTTCCGAAAAATAATTGCCAAAAAACGTTTTTTTACATTCTGGAAAAACTAGAGCGAAATTAGAAAAAACTGGTCAAGTTTATTTTTAGTCTACCACTTTTACAAGTTATGTCAAAATTTCAGCCGATTGCAACATAAAACCTAGGAGGAGATAGTTTTAGCATTTTGGCTTAGATCCTCTTGTGCACGCAAGCTGAAGGCTAGTTCTACAAACTGGCTAATCTCAATAATATCACCGACGCCCTGGTTGGCTAATATTTTATCGAGAAAAATCAATTCCAGCGACCAGTACCCCCTTAAGTAAGAATATATCGCAGGAAGTTTTTTGCCAAATTGCGTAGGTTTTCGGCAAAAATTTTGGCGATTTCGGCAAATTCGGCGATATTAAAAATTTGAACGTGAAAAATTGGTACTGATTTTATTAGCTCGTCTTTTATAGGCTGTTATCGGTCTTTATCGACCTCCTTGGTTGGTCGATACGAAGTTATATTTGGATTAATTGTTGGTACCCAACAGTTGGGTGGCGTTCATTTTATTTCGTCTCACTAAATTCGAAATCTCAATATTTTTGACCGCAAATGCCATTTTGAATAAAGAAAATTTCATTTTTGCGTAGGCGTCGATTTAATATGGAAATAAATTACAAAAAAAAACGTTTTGCGGAGTTGTCGTTATTGCAAACATTTTGATCATCAGAATTTCTAGTTTAGGTTGGGGTTTAAGACAAACTTTGAAAAAACGGCGCTTAGATTCATTTTCATGTTTTATAATTATGAATGTCGAAATTTTTTGCGGTCATTTTTAGCCGAAGATTTATTCAGAAAAAGTTTGTTAAAAACTAAAAAAATGACCTTTATGTACCGGTCATCATTTACTGATAAAGTAAACCATCCGCTACTGGAAGTTATATTTTGATAATTTTAATGAAGATGCACAACCAGTCTATAAGTTATACAAAAACGGACAAAAATTCTACCTAGAATATTCGATACTAGAAAATTCTACTTAATTATTAGTTAATTATTAGTTATTAGTTAAAGTCTAATCTAGGCTTCCTGAAAATAATAATTAAGTAGAATTTACTAGCATTGAATATTCTAGGTGGAACTTTGGTCTTTTTTCAATTTATTTACACATCTAAAAAAGCTAAATAAAATTTGATTCTGATGGACAAGTTTCAAAGTCTAATTTAAACGTCAAATTTTATCAAGATTCTTTAAATTTGTAAACGAAGTTTGCCTGATATTAAAACCGGAACATACAGTATGTGTTTTTTTTGAGGGGGAAAAGAGTATCAAGTGACCGGGAGAATTGTCTATATTTTAGGGAGAATTCTCCCGAATTGTTTACTTTTTGTTCCCGCCAAAAAAAAACACATACTGTACCAGTAAAAATTACGATTTATTTCGATAAAAACCAATACAGTCGGTCGAATTTTAACTCCCGATCTTAGGTTTTTGCCGAAACCTGATTGACACCGATTATTGGTCAATCAGCATTTAAATTTGTTTAACACCTACGTGTTTGTTAATCCAAACATTTTGATCGGCGGAAGTGAGCTTTAGCAAACAAATAAGATTGGCAAAATAATATGACATCTTTTTTTGCAACGAAAATATCCAAAATGAATACGAATCGACCGAAAACAACGATTCGATTTTACTTACGTGTCCCGTAGAATTTTGACGTCATAGACCTAAAGAATCGAGTGATTTGATTGGTCAATACGCATTGATTATTGTGTATTGACGAATCAAATCACGCGATTTTTAAGGTCTCTGACGTCAAAGTTCTAAGGGACACGTTAGTATAATCTTAGATATAATTGCTTTCTATAGGGTGCCTAAAATTATTGAATTTAATTCGAATTTTCGCAAAAAATTTATAATTATATTTTCCATTTTAACTTATAAAATACGTTCATATTTTCATAATTTACGAAGAATAATTGTTAAGATTTTGACAATTTACGACATTAAATTTTCATGAGAAATTATTTATTAAAACAATAAAAATTCAACGACCCGCTTTATTAGCATACAGGAGTGTGGTAAAATATGTTTACAAATATTTGAGAAAAAGTCAGCGTAAATATATTTACAATCTAAAGTATAGAATCTATACTAAAGATTCTTTACCGAGAAAACAGAAAAACGAAAACAAATCTACAGATTTGACCTCACCTTGAAAAATGCTAGTAAAGCTAAAAGTTAACATTTTATTACTTTAATTTTCCATAGTATTTTTGCAGTATTAAATTGTCATCGTAAATAAGCTTTTTTATGCTGACTAAGCATTTGGTGATTATGAATGGTTTTAATAAATGTGAGTTTTTCTATTTTCCAGCAGAGAATTGATGTAATTTTTAGTTTATAGACATTGTAAAATATTGAGTAGTTTGGCGATTTTCAGATAAAGCGTCAAAAGTTAGTGAGAAAGATTTTGTTCACAAGTTTTGTATACAGTCTTCGCTCCCTAACTGGAACACTTACCGACCTAAAAAAAGTGTTCCAGTTAGGGCACTGTGTTCCAGGGAGGACTGTACTTTATATAAAGTTCTAATTTGAAAACAAAATCCCTTTTTTGAATTTATTAAAAAATTTTGAACTCCTCGCACGATTATGATTGGTTTAAATTGTGAATATATCTAAGATTGGGATCCCCAGGTTCCTCGGTTTTTTGACCAATCAGTGCTTCGAAAAGAAGTTCAACCACGAACGCGAACCGAGGGGCTTGGGGATCCCAATCTTAAATATATCTATTACGGTACTTGCTGTGTCTTTTTAGCCATTTTTTTCTGCCAATATTTTAGAATAATTTCAAAATCGACTTATCCGATTGAGTTTTCGAATTGCTCAAACTCAGCACAAATATTAAGAGAAAAATAAATTTGAAAATTTTTTTCCGAATCAGACCATTGTTTCCAATTTCTTTAAGAAAAACTGATAACTTAACAATTTCAGTGATCCTTGAAAAAAAAACAAAAAATGAAATTTTTTTAATTTTAATATTCACTAGATATTCGGCTCAGTTTGAGCTATCGGAAAACTTAATCAGATGAGTCGTTTTAAAAGCCGATTTATATAAAAATTTTGGCTTGAAAAGTGGCTAAATGGGCCCAGCAAGTATCGCGGTATACCGTAATAGCATCGTATTAGTATATGCTAAATAGTAAGTTTTGGTCCTTTTTCCTTATGGCAAAAATTGAAGTTAATTCAAGCAAATATTTTTATTTCACTTGAATAATTCAATAATTCAAGGATTTATTTGAAAAAAATTGAGCAGAAAAAATTTGAATTTTTTAGTTTATTTTGTTCTATTTTTCATAAAAGTAAATCTGGGTGAAAAAATGACCTAGTCTTCCATTTTGTTAATAAAAACGCGGAAAATTTTTGCTTTACAAGTTTCAGCTCTCGAATGTCGCTGCTAATTATTAAAGTGGCAAAATTATCAAACATAATTTCAAGTTTTTTTTCTCTGAAAACTTTAACTTTATTTTGAATCTGAAAATGTTTAATCAGAGACTTTGAACTACTCTGTCTTACCGGGTGAAAGCGTTCACGATAATGAGCGGCCAATTATGTTAACATTAGAAATAATTGTGTACAGTTGAATGCTTTTTCAACAAAACTATATTTTTTTTTTGTTTAAATGCGTCACCATTTATTTTAACAGTGCTTTCAAAAGAGTCCTCTTAAAACAAAAACCACTTTTTAGATTTGAGAAAAAAATTGGAGAAATAGCGAAATCGGATTTGGACGAAAAATGGAAATTATTCTTTTGTTCTTGTCTTTAGCACTTGCAAATGAGCATAAATCCGGTAATTAAGAGGGTTGTCGTAATTTCCGATTCAATGAATTGAAATTTGAGGAACAAAAGAAAACGTCATAGGGTTGAATGGAATCCTTGGAGCCACCAACCCCTTCGATAATTTAATCTTTTTGATAAATTGTATTTAAAAGCTTGGGTAAAATTAACCCATTATTTATAAATTTTGTGAATTAAAATTAATTCAGTGATCTTAAGCCAATTTGTTTGCAGAAAAAATGTTTTTTTGCTTGATAAATTGAACAAACATAATATCATTTCTGGGTGAATCGGACCTCAAAAACGATTTGAACTAATAAAAATTGATAATTCGTCTATAAAGTCTATTTTTAGAGTTATATAAAAAAAAATTTGATCTATAAAATATTTATAAAAAGTGTTCACGGAAAAATATTTTTTTATTTTTTTTACGTTTGAAAATTTAAAACAAAAGTTATAAACCATTGAAAACAGTACAAAATACCCAGCAATTACAACAATTGGCATATCCAACCCCCGTTAACTTGCACTCGCTGAACGATAGATAATTTTATAAAACGTCAAAAATACAAATGTTTTCCGAACGTCACTGACGGTTCTTCAGCGCGATACCAGTTTCAAAGTAAACGTGTTAAATAAGAATTTTTTTTTTAATATTTGAACATTGCATTCTTGTATTATTTTAAATATTTTTACTCGTTTCAGACAAAAATAATTCAAAAACTAAGTATATTTTTAACTTTTTCGAGAGTTAACCCGTACGTTTGATTAAACAAATTGTCACGTGACCGTCAGCGAGTGGGCAGTTTTAGAATCTACGAGTTAAATTTTAAATAGACATCCTGTCACCGGAAATAAAATGATTTTCTTAAAAAATGGCGTGCCACAATTTGAAGTGAATTTTATTTTTGGTTTTGGAAAACTATGAAAAATACGAAACCCAATTTTATTGAGAAAATTAAACGGTTTTGGAGCGTACAAATTAAATTTTTACTAAAAAATATAAGCACTGTTTTTTAATTTTTAATTCAATTTATAATTTTTTGTGTAGGTGGTTGTTATGACCGTGAAGTGGAAATCCGCGCGAATAACTCTTTAGTACCTCATGTGGTTCGCGACTTTTGCTGTGGAATTTGTGAGAAAAAAGGTTGTACTCCTTGTGGCCAGGAAGATCCGGATTTTATACATTTTTGTGCAGCTAAGGGTCAAAATTATTAAGTTAAAAAATCTCAAGGTTATCTATAAGAGCACTTGAGCTCCTATGTGTTTGAGTGGTTTTTAAACGGAAGAAAAAATATATATCTAAGCAGCAAAGAACTAGTTTAGGATGAATAACCCCGGAAAACCACACAATTAAATTATTTACATTTTTTTGTATTTTTCTCAATTTTTCATTCAAAAATTTTTTGCATGGAAATTGATAATTACTAAATTTACAAAATTGTTTCCTCCAAATAATTATTAATTTTACAAAAAAATTATCAATATAGTTTTTTAAGAAAGCTGCTTTCTGAAAGCAGCATTATGCTAACATTTTCAAATAATTGAAATGCAAGAATCAGAAAAATAAAAAAAAAAGGAATTTTTTTTGAAGCCTTTAAAAAATATCCATTTCCAAAGGATTGTTTTAGAAAAAAAACTTTCCCAGCTCCAAATGATTGTTGAAGAAAAAAAATGACTTAAGGGGGTGGGTGTCGCTTTTTGGTACCTTTCAATCACGCCTCAGATCAAATCTAGGGCAGTTGTAAAAAATCTGAGGATACTAGTTTGTAGATCTAGCCTTCGTCTTACGATTACACATCTCAAAGTCAACCTTGTTACATCACACCACCAGGTGGTGAGTCTATTCTAGAGCACTAAACGGTTTTTTCAAAATCGATCTTCTTTTAGACCCCACATACAAAGCGTCTGAAAATTTACACAGAGTACGGGAAGAGTGAGGTTACTAATATGTTGGAGCCATTTTTTTGAATTTCGCTCTTGAATTTTCTAGAATCACTTTTGAACGCCGATTTTCACAATTTTTCGTCTTCAAAGTGATACTTCTCCTAGACGGATGTTCAGAATAAGACCGTTTTTTCGACTCAGGTAGATGAATATAGTGTCGTCAATATGTTGGTCTCGGATTTTTGAATTTCACCCTAGAATTCTAGAAATATGACTATAAGTAAACCGGAAATGAAAAGTTCGAAAAAAAAGTTCGTCTGATCGGAACAAAAGTACCACCAAATTGAAGCTGAGATTTCACTGATCAAAAAGTTGGCTTACAGCTAATCAAAATTTTTAACCAATCAGCGTCAAATTCGATAATTAGGTTTAACATTTTGGCTTAAAAATAATTGAAATTTCTAGAATTCGATT